>CAEGAF010031859.1:0-43379 GCA_903067075.1 Micropoecilia bifurca | reverse complement strand
GTCAAGTTAATGTTGAATGCAACGCATTGTCAGAGACACATAAACATAAGATGGGAAGTTGAGGCTTTTTCTATAGTTCAGGACACTAAATGTTAAAGGAAAAAGTCCAAGACATGCATTATAAGCTTGGCGGGCCACCAGGCTTTACTTATGCCCCCACCAGACTAAGCACTGTTTGTTATTGCAGTTTCTTCTTATACACCAGTAACAGTGATACCAAAGATGGGTTAAAGAATCTGTTTGGTGAAACGACTGGAAGCACAATAGGAACACACAGGGAGATTGAGGTCAGTTTCCTTTTCTATTCACTAGAACACCGTGTCCACTTCCTGACTTTACCTGTCCACATGCTAACAACTTTAGCAAATTCATTTTTATATCTTTCCAGAAATTCACAAAACAATAGATGCTGATTAAAAAGCATCAGCACAAAACTTGTAGGTGAAGATTAAAGAAAATTATTGGTGTGTTTTTGTTTTTATCTCCTTGTCGTTTGTCAGTATAACTGTTCGGTCATTTGACGTTAATGTTCAGGTAATATGAATTTGTACATGTAATTGGAATTCATACAAACATGGACTATGTAAAGTGTGCCTTGTATTTCCAATACTATTAACATAGTGAATGTATGAATGGTTCCTGCTGCTCCACAACACCAGCTCAACAGTGGCGCTCTACCAGTTTGAGGTCTGACGGTGGTGATGGAGTCCAGATACGCCTTGACGTCTCTTTGCTTCAGCTGCATGGCTAGTTCAAAGGCCGTCTTGGAGAGAACGTTGACCCGGTCTGGATCAGCCCCGCGCTCCACCAGCTGCTGAGCTATTGATTCCTTTCAGAACACGTGACACAATGTTAGTGACTCGCTGCTCCACAGAGTGAAGTTGCAGACAAACTAGAGACCTATAGGTAGGGCTGAACGATATCACCAAAAAATGTATCGCGAAATAAGTGTGTCATATCAGTCGAGATTGATAACTGACGATATCGACAATTGACTAGTCTTTTGTTTTTAATACCTGAAATACTGCCAAACTGTTGGCCTTTCCTGTTTCATGCAAGGTTTTCACTCCACACTGTTGGTTTTTTTTTTTTTTCATTTTAAGCAGTTATAATGCACAGTGGTGAAACATGAAACTGCTGCTGCGTAAGTCATTCAGCATGTTGTTCTATTTAATCAAAGAGTGAGTGAGTTAGTTCAGGACTTCCCAAACTTTTTCCATTTTATGGCCCCCAAAGAGCATCAACCTTTGGCTAGGGACCGACTATGCAAACTGACAATGCTATGAAATATGACTTTTAGAAGGTTTTTATCTCCTATTCAATAACTATTACATCCAAAATGCTGCCTCAAGGCTTCTGATTTTAGATGGCCATGAAATTTTATCAGTTAGCATATTATGACTTTATTACCAGATAAAAAAAATTTTCAACACAATCCCTTTTCTTGTCAGAAACTTTTCCATTACTTGCTCACTACGCAAGTAATGCTTGCTTACTACGCTTGCCCTGCGACAGACTGGTGACCTGTCCAGGGCGTACCTCGCCTCTCGCCCGGAACGCCAGCTGGAGATAGACACTAGCAACTCCCGACCCCATTAAGGGACAAGGGTGTAAGAAAATGGATGGATGGATGGATGGATGGATGGATGGATGCTTACTACGCTAGCTTGAGAAGCAAAGCAACTTGATAAATTTGACTGGCAGCCTATCAGAA
This sequence comes from Micropoecilia bifurca, assembly GCA_903067075.1. Classification (NCBI taxonomy): domain Eukaryota; kingdom Metazoa; phylum Chordata; class Actinopteri; order Cyprinodontiformes; family Poeciliidae; genus Micropoecilia; species Micropoecilia bifurca. The sequence goes on along the minus strand of CAEGAF010031859.1, from coordinate 41,665 downwards.
AATGAGCATCAGAAATAGCATGTAAATTTATTATTTTAACTAAAAAAAATAAAAAATAAATAAAAATAACAAAATTGAACAAAAAACAACAATTACGGTGAAATTTTTAACATTCAAAAAATCTATGGGATTTGAGGGGTTTTTTGCATGATTTTTTCCCCTCATCTTCTCTCTGACTTTCTCAGGTCTCCACTGCGCCCATTGGTGGCCCCACACTTTGAAAAACACTGATTTAGATGATGCCACCAACTTTTCTTAGCTGAACATAAGAGGCTGAGCAGCTAAAGCCTTTCCTCTGCCTCTATCTCCCAGAATACTGTGTGCGTCACTGAATACTCTATCAGATGTATTATCTATCCATCCATCTATCTATTTTCTTTACACCAATGTTCCTCAGTGGAGTCTGAAGGGTTTCTGGTGCCTATTTCTAGCTGACGTTCCAGGCGAGAGGTGGGGTCACCCTGGACAGGTCACCAGTCTGTCGCAGGGCAACACAGAGACACACAGGACAAACAACCATGCGCGCACACACACACACACACACACACACACACACACCTAGGGACAATTTGGAGAGGCCAATTAACCTGACAGTCATGTTGTTGGACTGTGGGAGGAAACCGGAGTACCGGGAGAAAACTCACATATGCAAAGGGAGAACATGCAAACTCCATGCAGAAAGACCGGGAATCAAACCCCGAACCTTCTTGCTGCAAAGCAACAGCTCTACCAACTGCTCCACTGTGCAGCCCCATGTATGATCTATTGATATTTATCACTTGTCTATTGCGATATACATTGTTATTGATTTCGTGTCCAGCCCTACCTGTTGGTCAGCTGTGCAGAATCAACAGTGAGATCAGCCTCACCTTCCCACTGAGCGTAGCCGCCATTAGCGGCCCCCAGCCGGTGGTCTTCTGGGAAAAGTTGACATCAGAGCCCCACTCCAGCAGCAGGCGGACGGCGGCCTCGTGACCGTGCTGCGACGCCACCATCAGACCTGTGATGTCCATAAAATCCCTTCCTCCTCCTCCAACTGGGTAACCCTCAGCAGGTCCAAATCCAGCTGTGCTGTTGGGAAACGCATACAAACACACACATCAGTCAGGATGATGGAGGAACCCAGATGCCCGTCAGTCAGTCTGACAAGTCAGGTGTTCAACCTGCAGCTGTTGTTGTTGTTGCCGTTAGAGATGGTCTCCGCAGCCATGGCCAGGTGGTCGAAGTCGTCGACGTAGGCCCCGCCCTCCAGGAGCAGCTTGACCACGTGAACGTGGCCCCCGCGGGCCGCCATGGACAGGACACTGGCGCCAAGCCTGTTGCGGCCGTTTATCTCCGCCCCGTTCTCCAGGAGGAGGTGGGCGACAGTCAGGTGGCCAAACCTTCACAGAAAACAGAAACAGCTAAGTTAATTACGGATGGATTTAATCTGCATGTGTTTATAAAAACAGAGAACACTCTATTTGAAGGGGCGGATTAAGACTAGTAAGACATAAACATGAAGGAGTCTTCATAAATGTTTGTCATTAAGTGTCATTCAATAAATACCACTTTTATTTAAATCAAATTTAAATTTAAACCACTTGCCCTTTGGTAGCACACATTTTATTGACATTTTAAATGATAAACCAACACAAAGTGACATAATTAAAGGTTGTGGGAGACTCTCAAAACTGTTTTCATATAAAAATCTCAAAAGTTTTGTCTAAAGTACTTTGATAAACCTAAATAAGATTTGGTGAGTTCAGGACGAGTAATAAGCAAACTGTGTTCATGGATGTTGATGGGTAAATGGATGAAGCTAAATACAGGAACGATGGCAACTACTTCCCTTTTATTTCGCTGTATTTGTCTATCATATAAATTCTGAGTGAAAAATACTCATATTTGTGATTGTTACATGACAAAGTCGAAACGGTTCAGTGGCTATGAAAACTTTGACGAGGCACTATGTTCAAATATCCTCTGACCTTAAGCTGTGTTTCTATTACAAATGTGGACAAAACTTTGTCAATATCCAGCTAATGTAAAAGAAAAGCACACATAATTTCACAATTATGGTGTTTCTATTAAATAAAAAACACAATTGTGAATACGTTTGTTCACACTGCTGCACAATTCTTCCCCAACTACTTTCCTGCCTTCTTCTTTTTCTTTTTCGTAGTTTGCCTCAGTTGCAGCAGCCTGTTGTGTGACTTTTGTGATGCAAAGGAAGTGTTTCCATTGCCATTTTACAAAACAGACGACTTTCGTTATGGCTACAAAAAAGCATCACTTAATCTTAGAGTCAAAACATTTAGCAAAAAACAAGATTTTTTCCAAAATTGCCCTGTTTTCATTAAGAAAATTTATTTTCGAAATGTTAAACTGCACAATTATGTGGTCAATGGAAACGGAGCTAGTGACAAATACCTCTTGTGACGTCACCAGAGGTATGTGGGTGTGAAGCTTTTATCATACACAGAAAATAACAACCAAATACCAATAATAACTAAATACAAAAAGCTGATTATAACATGTTGTGCGGTGGGTGACAGGCCACCTCCAAAGTGAATTTGACAGACTTTCCAGAAACGTCGGGCTGATAGCTTTAAAAAAAAAAAAAAAAGAGAGAGAGAAGTGAAGTTTATATTTTTACCCCGTTCGTTGTGACATTTAAAAGCTCCTCATTTTATATTAGAAATGCCCCGTTTTAATGCTTATACGAACCCCCCCCCCCCCATGTTGAACGGACCCCGGTTCTCCAGACCGCAGCCCCACCTCGCAGCCTGCATCAGCGGGGTCCAGCCGTAGTTGTTGCGGCTGTCCACCGAGGCGCCCTTCCGCAGCAGGAACCGCACCAGGTTCTCGTGGCCGCTGGCCGAGGCGAACTGCAGGCCGGTGTTCCCCTCCTCGTCCGTACAGTCCACCGGTACCAGCGACGCCCCGTCCGGGGCCGCGCACTCAGAGCCCGCCTCTGACCGCAGCCTGCTCTGCCGACCCGACTCTCTCGGGGCGCCGGGCTCCAGGAGACCCCGCGCGGTCTCGTAGTCCCCGTCATCGCAGGCACGTAAAAGCAGCAGCGAGCTCGCAGGGACGCCGAAGTTCATGTTTTTTTTTCCGTCTCTGTTGCTCGGTGGTTGTGTCTCATCGAGCGTGAGGTGAAAACTGTTTTCCTCTGTCACTTGGCCTGAGTTTGGAGCTCATGACGCGCAGTGGAATGAAGTTCACCCTTTAGGACAAATCTTCTTTCCCCTTCCCAAAACGCTACAGTAGCCGAATGGCTTACATTCTATCTCAGAAGTTTGCCAACAAAAGAAAAACAGCAACAAAAACTTTCTGGCAACCAGCCGCGGAACTGCCCGGTTCCGTTACTTGTAAATGAATCTGAGAACCATCAAGATGTATTCAACACAACTGATTACTTCCGCTTTTAGCTTTCAAAACAAAAGCTAAATTATTATGCTCAAAAAGCTGGAAAGACATTGTGCTGTGTGATTATGAAACGTGTCTATTAAACACCCTAAAGCATAAGATAATTGGTAAAGTTTTGACAAAAAGAAAACATAAATCACAAAAAATATGCTAATTTTATAGTTAACTAACTCTCAGCTGCCCGAGGCATAAGTAAATAAGGCAAGTGATGAAAGGTCTCCGCACCAGCAGGGGGCTCTCTAGACACTTGAACTTAAAACTTAGGGGTGCTGGTTTGCAAGGAAAAGAAGAAAAAACAAGAACTGGAAACAAAATTTCATCTTCTTTTTCCTTTGCGACCAAGATAAAAATAAATAAATAAATAAATAAATAAATAAATAAATAAATAAATAAATAAACAAACATCTGGAAAACAGGGCCATGCTTATTTTTCGTCATTCTTTACAACCAGTCCTGACATCTGAGCTATAAAGAATCACTTTAAAAACAAAATTCTACAATTTCAAATTAATAAATGTAAATTTTACTCCAAGTATTTTCAATATTTGAAGTCGTAAAAAGTCTGTTTTACACTGATGTTTCTGATTTTAACTTTTCGTATTTAAACTGAAATAATGTTATTCGTAAAACATTAGATTACTCCTAATGTGTCAATATCCACCACTATGTTATTTTAAGTCTAGTAATATTCATCTAAATTTACTTTCACTTTAAATGACCTTAAACCGCCCTGCTAAATATGTTTTATGCACCATCAATTATATTCTGACATCACTCCTGAAGGAAACCTGCTAAAAAAAATCTTTTTTTCCTACTTCTTCTTTGTTGCTTTTTTGAAAATTATTTTACAAATCTGAAGGTTTAATGTTTACTGGATATAGTTCATGAATTGAATTGCATCTGCCTTGACATGATTCTGGTGATTCCCTCGGGATACACCAAGATGTGTCTACACTGCCCTCTGGTGGTAAGAATTGGAACTACAAGAACTGACCTCGAACTTTTAGGATATGCTTTATTATCGGTTTGGGATATTTATTTCACTATTTACCGAGAAAAACAAACAAAACAAGAAAACAGAAGTTTTTTTATTGCAGCAGAAAATAATAGGAAATTCCAACCCCTTTAACGAACCCAAACATAATTTAGCATTTCCTCGGATGATCAAAATTGTGTACAGAATAATGTAACGTATTTTCTAATTATTCTCCTCTGATTCTTGATTCATTTTTGCATTCCTAAATCTTCTTGGTGTAGTCTATTACCAAAAATATGAAATGTTTATCTTTCTGGTGTTTTTAGCGAGATGCTGAACAGTAATCCAAAAGCCATAATCAATAATCAATAATTGTTGATAAACAATGTGAGACCGGATTAATTATATTGGTCACATATTCTGGTATTGGGGGAAATGTTCCTGATTTGGGGTCTGAAAGTTACATTCAGTGGAAGTTTGACGAACGCGGACCAGCAGATGTCACTGTTCCCTAGTAAACCATGGTGCGAATACAGAAGAAGAAGAAGAAAAGCCAGAGACCCGGATGAGGAGGATATAAAGCGGAAGCAGGCCTCGGCTTGTCCTTTTTCCTGTGGAGCTAACCACGTTGGTAGCGTCCGTTCCTGGCTCACCGCTGATCGCTTGAATTTCTTCCGATTAAGTCGGTCAGGAATAACCAAAATGGTACGCTCTTTTTCACTATACTCAAATCTAATGTATATTTCGTGCATAACATTCGTATAGTTTAATTTAAAGCAAATAACCAAGTCTTTACCACCAATAGCAAGAATTCCACTTGGCTTCCCGCCGTATGTAATACAAAAAAAAAACTTTTAACAGTATTTACATTGTTCGTGTTAAACATGTCAATTGGCTTAGTAAATATATTTAGTATCAACCTTAAGGTGGCTGTTAATAATTCGGCTTAAAGAAATATAATATTTGTATTTAGTTTGTAGGCAATATGATGGTTAAATTGAAGCAAATCAAGCTAATTGGATTTTTAAAAGTTCTTCCTTATGTGAATTGATCGATGTTAAAGTCGTGAAAGCAATTCTGTAACTAAAAACAAGTCACTCCACGTGCAGTTTCTTTCAAAGTTTAAGGTTGAAAAAAACTCATAATTACTGTCTGTGTTTTCTTCTTCTTCTACTCCAGGCTTTTAAAGACTCTGGTAAGGCGCCGGTTGAGACCGAAGTCGCCATCCATCGCATCCGCATCACCCTCACCAGCCGCAACGTGAAATCTCTGGAGAAAGGTATCAGGCCTCCATTTATTTAGTTTAGATCAAACTGAGCGATGAGGATGAAAACATTTGACAGTTATTAAACATGGTGACTGTATACGCTATTCTGAGCCCAGACATGTTTACTAAACTCGCTGGTTGTAGTTGAGTAAATCTTAATTTTTTTTCTTATTTTTTCTGTTAAGTCTGTGCAGACCTGATCCGTGGAGCCAAGGAGAAGAACCTGAAGGTGAAGGGACCAGTTCGTATGCCAACCAAGGTGAAGACTTTTCTAGATTATTTTTCCCTTCTAGTGTCACGTCATTTTTACTGAAACCTTAAAAATCTTTTGGATGTCCTAAAGCATTCTTTAAATGTTTTTTCTTCTCATCTCTAGACTCTGCGCATCACCACCAGAAAGACTCCCTGTGGTGAAGGATCCAAAACCTGGGATCGCTTCCAGATGAGGATCCACAAGCGACTGATCGATCTGCACAGTCCATCTGAAATCGTCAAGCAGATCACGTCCATCAGCATCGAGCCTGGCGTAGAGGTCGAAGTCACCATCGCAGATGCATAAGCAGTGCAGTTTTTCAATAAAAAACTGAAAGAAAACGCGCTCGTTTCTTTGCGTGAAACTTTTCTGACAACTAAGAATCCTTGGAAAATAAGGAAATGCTGATGAAGTTTGAAAGTATTCAAGCTGTAACTTTCTAACTGGTTCAAAAGTAATGGTTTGCTAACATGTGTGGGTGGAAGTAGCTTTAATAAGCTGAGAAATGAACATCTGAATCTGGGAATGTATTTGACTGATTCATTATACTAATTTAGGTATTTGAAACTAGAGCTCCCAGATATTGAAAACCCATAATTAAGGTTCTTAGAGAATTGACATAAAGCATCACTGTGTCTTTAGCCCCTTTCTCTTTGTTTTATCTTCATGTGTTAGTATTGAAAAGTTTGAGGATTCATAGTAAAAACAAGCAAATCAAAGGGAGGGTCATTAAATAAAACCTGTAAATGGCAAACAAGGAAGATAGGTTTTATAAGACTAGGTGAATAAAATGGATTAAAACTTCCACATGCAGGACTTTTACACTTCAAAATACAAATACATAATACAGGCAAATGTAGTGGACGAAACCACAGAACATGGAATGTCAGAAATGTGGCGAAAGTTTGAAAAATAAGTTGGTATACATGGAGTGGAAAAAATTCTAATTTGAGATTTTCATTACCTTCTAAATGAACCAACAAATGGCTAAAATGTATCATAATCATACAAATTTAAAGTGGTGCACGTAAAATATGAGCCCAGATGGAAGTTAACTGTTAATTCAATTATATTTAGAAGTATTTTGCATTATTAAACCATTTATAGAACATTGTTTATTTGAATTATAAATGTGGTGAGTAATTAGCAAATATCCAACACATTCCTTATGATATATTTACAATAAAAGCTTCAGTAAAGCCGTGTATTTGCGGTGTGAACTAGGCGTGTTTGCCTACATTTTCCAGATGAAATTGGAAAATCCTTGGAGTATCAGGAAGAGTTGACTCAGATGACTGAGAAATGGGTTTAAAACTGGGTCTGCACCATTTCCACACCAGCAGGGCTGTCTGAGGAGCAGGTGGGTGAAGATAGAAATTTATGGTCCCTGCACGCCCAAAGCTGACTCAAAAACTAGAGCATATGTATTGCTTATCATGCGACCATTACACAAATCTTTACTTTTTGAGATCAAAATGCTAAATAACAAGAAGAAACAAAGACAATCTGTCAAATTTATTAAAATCCAGTCAGTCTTGAGAAGAGAAAGCATGATTATCAGAAATAAACAAAAGGTGCTTGCTTTGATGAGTAATCTCCAACTAAGGTGTTGATTTTCAACTAAAAATCCTCCTTTGCTTGTTCCTCATTGGTTCTAGCTGAGTCATTCGCCAGCTGACCATTAGGGGATGGACCTCAGTACTGGAGCAGAACCCTCCTCTGTAGTTGGTCCCACGAGATGATGATGTGGGTAGACTCACACCTGCTTCCAATAAAAAATGATCACATGTCCCTTTGACACTTTTCACCGGTAGATCTTTTTGCAGGTAGTGGCAGAGTGGAAGCTCATTTCAGGCTGAAAAGTATTAGATTTCCCCTTGAAATCAAAGCTTTCCCTCGGAAGCAGCACTGGTTTGATTTCACCAAAATGGAAAGTGAGGACATGCAGCCTGTTGACAAAGATCTGACTGGGGAGATTTCCGTCTTCACTCCTTCACTCCAACAGGTAAAGGCTATCTGTAGCCTATTTCTGCTCCAATCAAATCACTTCGGACCTACGATAATACTATTCTACCTGAAACATGTATTTTTATTTTCCTTGCATAGACTGTGACGTCTCCTGGTGCTGAGCAGCAGATGATGCAAATTTACCTCAGAGTTCGGCCCTTTTCCAAAGAGGAGCTCTCTGCCAACGAGGATCAGGTGCAGTTTTAGGCCTCAAGTAACCTTTTCATCTTAGTTCACATCCAAAGACAGTTCAACCGGAGTCTGTTTACTGCCAGAGTTTTAGTTCGCCTGCCTTCTTGTCCAGACAAGGCAAAGGGTTTAATGACTCTCGTGTTGCATTAAAGTAACCATTCACCAGTGCTGTTTCAGTGTTTCAATGGCTTCTATCTTCTAAAGGAAGCTCTTCAAACAGGTCATTATCATGGAAAATTAGGTGGTACAATTGAAATATTGGGCATCGGCCCGTAGGTTATTGAGGCATCTTGAGTAAAGCTTTAATTTTAAATTGTTAAACTGACCCATACCCCTTTCGTCCCCCGTCAGGACTGTGTTGTGATTGACGATGGCCAGACTGTGACTCTCAACGCACCGAAGGGATCTGCCACCAGGAAGAGCAGCGAGAAAGGAATTGGCTTTTCGATCCACAAGTTCTCCTTCTCAAAGGTTTTAAGCAAGCTCCGCACCACTCTCAATATCTACGCATCAGACTTGGTCTCATTTTGCTGCCTCTAGGTTTTTGGACCCCAGACAACACAAGGCGAACTCTTCGAGGATGCGGTGAGAAGCCAAGTGTTTGATTTCTTGGAAGGAGAAAATGCTTTGATATTCAGCTATGGCGTAACCAATGCTGGGAAGACCTTCACAATCCAAGGTAAGTGTGCAGGCGCCCAACCCTCTGTGAATAATCAGGCACAAGCCCTGAATTCAGACTTTGAAATGCATTTAGGAACACCAAAAGATCAGGGGATTCTTCCACGGGTGTTGGATGCTGTCTTTAGACACATAGGAGCTCTTCAGTACCATGGAATGGACCTAAAGCCATATCTGATGAATGATGCCCAGTTTCTGGATCCTGACCAAGTCAAGCAGGAGAGGATTGCTAAAATGACCGTTCTTGCTTCAGTCAAAGAAGTGAAACCTTAGATTTACCTCCAACTTTTTACCAGTCATCTAAAAATGTCTCTGCATCGTCATAACTTCAATGTTCTTGCTCTCCAGGAATGGAATCATCAAAAACCCGGCGGTATTTCAGAGCCTTCAATCTTTTCAGATGTCACTCTTTCATCTTCTTCTTCATCCAACAATCCAGCAGGTAGAACCCAACTTGGGGAAAACAAACACTCATTAATTAATACATTTTTGGGCTTCCTTAAATTAAAAAAAGACATTGGATCTTCATGTTTGCCATGAAAATCCAATGTGTGTTTGCCAAGATGTTGGCAAGCATTTTCTCTATTTTTTTATATATACTTTTTGTCACATGGCATCTACTATTTTTTTTTTCTTCTTGGCAGAAGCCGGTGGCGACCAGTTTGCCCTGTGGGTGGCTTTCTTTGAAATCTACAACGAGTGTGTGTATGACCTCCTCCAGCCGTCTCAGTCCAAGAAGCGCTCATCTCTCCGCGTGTGTGACGACGGGGCTGGAAATGCTTATGTGAAAGGTGTGAAACGTGCAAACACAAATGCAACATTTGACATTTGCAGTAACTTAAAGGCTCTTTATCTGACTTTAAGATCTCAAATGGATTAACATCCAGAGCCTGAGTGAAGCCAACAAACTGCTGCAGTTTGGATATAAGAACAGAAGTGCTGCAGCCACTAAAATAAACCAGTCATCCAGCAGAAGGTGAACTATTAATTTTTCCATCTGTTTTCTTAGAATTGGGTCTGTGTGTTTATTTTATTTTTTTTGTTTTAGTCACAGTATATTCACCATGAAGTTGCTGAAGATCGACGGACAAACAGTGGAAAGGATTTCTGAGTAAGTAATATTGATATCAGGACATCCTAACGTCTGGAATTTAAATCTCTTAACATGAAGGCTGCGAAATATATTTAAAGATTATTCTTTTCTTTGTTGTTTTTTTGGCAAATAACCTTCCCAGGTTCTCTCTCTGCGACCTGGCTGGTTCAGAAAGATGCAACAAAGCGAAGACATTTGGAGAGCGGCTGAAGGAGGCTGGGAACATCAACAATTCCCTCCTTATTCTCGGGAAATGCATCAGCGCCCTCCGTAGCGGTCAGGCTGACAGGTGAAAGGAGTTGGAAACTGGTTGCTAACTGTTGGGTTTAAATTGACTTTTTGTTTAACTGGGACAACTTTGTGTCTCGGCGTCGAGAACGAAGGTCGCCTACATTCCCTTCCGAGAAAGCAAACTCACCAAGCTCTTCCAGGCTTTCTTCTGCGGCAAAGGAAGAGCTGCGATGATCGTCAACATCAACCAGTGTGCATCCACTTACGACGAGACCCTCCATATTATGAGGTTCTCTGCCGTCGCCAAACAGGTTAGTTTGGGCAAATGGACACCAAGGTCATTCCCAATTCCAATGAGACTTTATGCAACCAGAGCTTTTTTTCTCCCAGGTGGTTCAGATGACTCCAGACAAACCTGCAGAGTCTCCAGTCCCTTGTCTGGTTGGCCCGGATGGGAAGCCATTGATGAGGAATGGCGTTCTGGAGGGCTACCCGTCCGAAGACGAGCTGTTTGAAGAAGAGGACGAAGTGGACATGTCTTTGCTGCCACAAAATGTAAAACTAACAACTAGCTTTCTTCCGCTATTAATGTTCTTGACGTTTTAGGCTCTAATGAAAACTCTTGTCTGCATGGATTTCTCTTTTTAAGGATCTTCTGAACATAATTGAGAACCTCCGAACTAAATTTCTTGCCGAGCGAAGGAAGAACCTGGTCCAAGAAATGGAAATCCGTAAAGAAATGGGGGACGCCATGTTGCAGCAGCTCCTGGAGAGCGAAGAACTCCGCATGTCTGCTCAGTGCTGTTTAGATTAATCTTGGGTGGTTCAATTTAACAAGCCATTGTTGTATAAATATGTATATTTTCATCCTTGAAGCCGGCAGGCTGAGGAGCTGAAAGAGAGTTATGCAGAGAAGCTGGAGAACACGTTTGAGATGTACAAAGATGCAATCAAGGAGCATGCTTATCAGAGTGCGATGAGCAACCTGGAGGATAACTATGTGCCGCTTGACACGTTCACTGCTGAACAGGAGAAAGCTGAGGTAATCTTTTTTTTTTTTTTTTTTTCTTTTTTACCCCACAGTGAATTAAAACATTCGAAATGTTCTCTCACATTGAAAGAACTTTGTAGAAGTGATCCAAACAACAACAAAAAAAGTCAGATTAAAGACAAAGGGGTGATTATGAATGACAATTTCATATATAACAACTGCAACTGACTAAAGTCTAATTACAAAATATAGTGGTGGTAGTTTATAGCTTAATAGTCATTGGCATTACAGCTCCTTGATTGGTCCAAGCTTAGCAACGATGAAATTGAATACATTCAGTTTTGAAACTTGTATATTTATACTTATGCTGGAATACTATGCATAAATATTATACTTGGTGTCAAAGGTTTTGTCCCATCCTCATTTACATTTTTGTTTCATTTTAACATTTGTCACATTTCAGTAGTCTTCAGTGTTTCTGAATATTAAACCAACTTAAGAGGTGGTGTGGTGATGCAGGGGTTAAGCACAACATGCATAAGGAGGCCTTGGTCCTTGACACGGCCGCCGTTTGATTCCCGGCCTGGTGACCTTTGCCACATGTCTTCCCTTTCTCTCTTCGCCTACTTGCCTGTCTTAACACTTTCAAATAAAGGCCACTAAAGCTGGAAAAAACCTTAGATATTACATAAAAATGAGGCAAGCCTACAAGTCATACAGTTTTAAAATTGTTCGTTAATGGAGAAAAGTTTTCTATGCACATCTAATAATTTCCATATTACTTCTCACTTAATTACACAAATGTAATCGTTCTCCACTACCACAAAAACAAGTTGCAGATTATTTCACTTGTCCATTATGTACACTGAACTAACTTCAATAGTTATATGTAGTATATTTGCTTTTCTCGTTTTTTGTCCTTCACCTCAAAATAATAATGATAATCATTATCCAAAAGATGGGACAGAACTTAAACATTTTAAGTTGGTAACTTTCTACATCACGTGACAGTTTCTATTTATGAATATGATTTTTTTTTTGGTAGGCACTCACACGTAAAGTGTCTGAGTTGGAGGACTTGCTGTCCAGCATACAAAGAGGCATTTCTCCAGTGCTGAGAGTGGATCAGTGGTCTCAGACAGAACCGTTGCCAGATGCAGGAGAAACAGGTAAAATGTTTCCTCTCTCTGTTCTGAGATCTCGAGATGCGTTGATGTTAAATTACTTTTTGCCCACACAGATGATCAAAACAAACATCTTTGCCAAGAAAACGGTGCCCTTGAGAAAACGTGTGAGGATAATAAACAGGTAACGGTGTCAGAACCTCTCACTCGGTGACTGTTTAAACGCATAATGACGTAGATGTTTGGTCTTCAGTTAATTTCATATTTGGAGAATAGACTGGTGAGTCTTAACCAAACTCTGCAGCACATTCAGGCTAATTTTCTGGAGAAATCTGATGATGCGGAGGCTCTGCGGAAGACTGTTGACGAACAGGTGAGACGATGTCGCTGTCACGGACAGAGAGTTCAGAAACTCCCCACGATTGCGGTCGTCTTTGGAGTGTAAAATGTTTTGTGCTGTGTCACAACAGTCCAAATCCATGGGAGACATTCTGTCCCAGAATGCTGAAAAGGACGAGGAGATCGCCTCGCTTAAGGCTGAAATCGAAAAGCTCTCCCAGAAGTCTCCAGTGCAGCTCAAGGCCAAGACCAAGAGAGGCCTACTGGCCAACATCAAGGAGGTGGTTTCATCCCCTAGGAGGGGCCCGTCGAGAAACGGCTTCATGAAGCCTCATAGGACTGCCAAGTACTAAACATCCCACTGTCTGTGCTTTGGTGTTTTTTTTTTTTTGTTTTTTTTTTAATGTGACTTTGTATCTTAATTGCTGTCTGAGTTTCATGAACTGAAAATCTCTACAGAAGGATTCAGATGTAATTTATTTCCAGATGTTGTATTTTTACATTTTAAATGTTTTTGTCAATAAAATTCTATTGTTGATCCCCATTTCTTGACATTGTAATCATTGACTCAATTTGATTGCTTTAAAATACCAGAACACAAGAATTTCTCCCAAACTGCTTTCCTGACCCAAACCTCTTGCTCCCTGACCTCCTTATTCATTAGGATTAAATTAAAACACAGGTGGACTCCAATTATTAATGGGAGTGGGAACTCTGATCTGGATTTGCTGTCGGACCAGTTTTCTCTTTCTACCTCAGAAGTCAAAGAACATGGCGACGCCTGTAAACATTGTTTGAAATGGCTGCTAAAACATTTTAAGCTTTACTTAAGCAAACGTCACTTTTTAGGCCCTTCCTGTAGGCTAATTCCTTACTGTTGTCGATGCTATCAGTGCCCTTATTGAAACGCAAAATCCATTTTACTGGGGATATTGGGGAGTTGCTCCCATTTTCCCAACTTCAGAGGTCTTTTTTTTTTTTTTCCTACTGGGCCGTCAGAATTTCCCAGTTCAGAGTAAAACTGTATATAACTTGACGACTTTGACAGAGTTGGGTTTTACTGGGTTATAACATCATCAGGGCCGGCTTTACAAGGATGTGGGCCCTGGGCTGAATGAAGTTTTGGTGCCCAATCCACTAAGGAAATTTTATTTTAACAGTGCAGATTACAGTAATTGGTAGCAGGTATGTCAATAGGTTGGCAGTAACTCCATGTTACCAAAGAAATCGACTAACTATAATTTTCAAAGACTTCAATTTTGTTTGTATTCATAAAAAATCCAAAATACTAATACAACTCCCCTAATTTAGGCAGATAGATTTGTATAAATTATGTTTCCAAACCTTGGGGCTGCTACCCCTGTAAGCTTTCTCTAAAGTCTGGCCTATATAAGCAATATATTGGACTAAATGTGGAAATATTCATAAGTTACAACTCCATCACTACTTTTTTGTTTTATTACGCGTTTATTTATATTTTCTCTAAGTGGATGCGCTCTACTCTGAACCCTAGCCGTGGGACGACTGCGTGAAGTGCAGCACGTTGACCTTTACAGATGAGTGAAGGAGGTGTAGCCTGTATGGAGCGCTTGAGGTAAGGGAGCAGAGCCTCGGTCAGTGAAAGGACCATCGTGGCTCAGGCTGCCAGCTGCTCTCCCGTCTCTCGGTGATGGTTAATGAGATTAGCAGTCCGTCTTAGCCTGCGTCAGTGCAAAGGGGTCAATCACTGGATTATCATCTTGCTTAAGAGTTACATCAGTTTAATATACTTTTTTTTCTTTATTGCTTTCACTTTCCAAAGCATGTTCAGCACGTACAATTGCGCTTTATCTACAGATGGGGGTGCTTCGCTCTGCAACATGCTTCGCCTCGGGACCGAGCGCGTCCGGGCTCTCGGGCGCTGAATGAAGCATCTTCCAGGGAGAGAAGAGGAGCCGGGTCAGGTGGAGAAGCGAAGGGCAGTGGGGCCGAGATCTCGCCTGCTGTGGCAGAGTCTGAGACTCTGTGCGAATCATCCTCATGCCACTTGTAAATAACAAAGTTGGCGATGATTGCACGGCGAGCGGAGACAAGGCTTTGGCGGATGGAAAGGCGCTGGTGGACTCGTTGATAAAGGTAAGCTGCAGCAGGCTTTTATTCATGCTTTCATAGCTGAAGTTGATGCTGTGACCCAGTTCTAGCATGTCAGGTTCTACCAACAATAATAAAGTCTTTGTGAAAATTTGTTTTAGATGTTTGATCTTGAAACATAGATCCAAAAAGAATGGAAATATGTGTAAAAAAAAGATTTTTAAACATAATTTGCTATTTTAAATACATCCTCACTCTCTCACTATGCCCAGACATGATCATACACAAAAACAGGAAAAACATTTTCGCCCCTGCAGCTAAAAGAGCACTCACTCTCTTTGAAAAGAATCCCCCAGTCCAGTGCATCTTTGCGCTCCTCTATTAGCTAATGTCATGGTCCTGCCATACAATACTGTCCCCACACTTAGTATCAAATATTTTTTTTCTTTTTTGTAAACATCTTCTTGTAGTTTTGTCTATTACTTTAAAGTTTAAGCATATTTAAATAATGACGTTATATCTTCCTGCTTAATGAAATAAATGTATTGGTGCTGAGACCACCTTCATGTCACCACCAAAAAATATATATAATGTAAAATTGAATTTTAAAATGTGTTAAGTGAACTGACTTTTCCTCTGAATACTGTCATCTCTGATTAACCAGGCATTATGTCACTATATTTTATGTAACATACAGTACATTAGTAATTAAATTGAACAAAAATCATTTGTATAAATAAAGAGTTATTATCGTTTTGCATCACGAAAAAAAAGGGAGCCTCTTGTACTCTGGTCCACAAGGTTGTTTTGGCTTATCTAGAAATAGATCCACGATAATGGGATTATATCTAATATTTTTAATGAATGAAACCATGGCTGCTAATCGCCTGAGGCTAAGCTAATGGTTCTTTATAAAACCCATGAACTGCATGATAAATATCTCACCAGACACACTGTACCTTTTTTTCAGAATACCTGGATCCTTGAAAGTTCACTTAACCATTTTTTGACAATGAAATGTTGCCTCTACAAGTCTGAATTTTTACAATATGTATTATACTTTTACTGCACTGACTGAAATTGTCATAGGAATATCTTTGGGACATTTGCATTGCTGTTTATGTAGTTGCTAAGATGACTAATAGATAACGTTTAACGGAGATTAGTGCTGCTGTGGTTCACGTGACATGAAAAGCCGCAGTATATCAGTGTTTATCTAAAGCACCTTGCAAAACTATTCACACCCTTACATTTATTTTTTAAATTTTGTCACATTACAATCACAGACCTCAGTGTAATTATTTAAGACTTCATGAGAAAGAGCAGCAGAAAGTACTGCAAATTTCTGAAGAGGAAGTAAATGAATGCACACTACTTATTTATCAAACTTCTTCAATTAAAATCTGAACAGTGTGACTCTCTTTGTGTTTGGAAACCGAATGTCCAGAGTTCCCAGTCTGGGATGTGAAAAAAACATTCTTCGGACTGAGAAGGACTGAGTTCAGCAACCAATAAGGCAGCTTCCTGTTTAAAACATAGTAGAAGTCACAATTAGAGACTATTTACCAGCACTACAACTGGTTTTTAGAGTTTTTTCAAGTACAAGTCACCCTAAAAGCACCACCCCCACTGTAAAATACGGTGGTGGCAGCATCATGTTTTCAAGATGTTTTTCTTCACAGGGAAGCTGGTCAGAGTTGATGGGAAGACAGATGAAGACAATGACAAAAAACATGAGGCCAGAGCTCCTGTGGAGTAGTTCAGATCAAAACATATTCTTGTGTTAGAATGACTCAGTCAAAGTCCAAACCCAAATCCAATTGCAAAGCTTTAAAAACTGATATTTAAAGATGCCCTCTCCAACTGACCATAAACTTTATAATTAATTAATTAAGGAAAACATTTGGTTTCTAGGTGTGCAAAGTTGGATATATGGACCAAAAAACTTACAAACTATTTAAAGTGGTTTATAAAGTATGGATTTAGGGAGAATTAATACAAAGGCATGCCAGACTTCTCAGGTTTCTTTTTGTAAAATCACCCCCCAAAAAAAACAAAGACTTATTTTTCTATAAAACAATTATGAACTACTTTGCATATTACATACCAGGTTTGTGGTTGGAAATCTGGAAAGGTTCAAAAGACATCTGGTCTGGTATGGCGGCTATTTGAATGCTCTGTTTGAATTGTTAATTCCCAGGTGAAACAATAGCTAAGCCAAAAACAAATATATGAACCCTATGATATACTGACATACTTTTCTGGGAGAATATGCTTTTCTTTAATGTGAATTTTTTCTTGTTTATAGTCACAGAAATTCAGCATCTGTGTGTGTTTGTGGGTGTACTTGTTTTTGTGGTCTTAAAGGGTCCGAACCCACCTCAAAGAGGAGCCTTGTGACTTTATGGGGCCCAAATTCTTGTGTGTGTATGTTGTGAGAAGAATCTTTAATTTTGTTGTCTTTTAAGAAAAGATACAACCAAAAACTAGCTTTGCAACACAGTTACTCTGTTTTTAACATATAATATAGTTTTATGTGCTGTCCTTGACTAAACAAATTCAAAGTGAATTGACGATATAAATCCCTTTTCTCTCTCTCTCTCTCTCTCTCAGGTTGTGGCTTGCTACCGGCATTTAGCCTCATGTGTGGGTGGTTGCACAGACAGCCTGCAGCTCCGCGATGAGTTGAGGCAAACAAGAGAAAAGGCCCAAAAGTTGGCCGGGGACATCTGCCACCACCTGACCTCACACCTCAGGGACAAGAGCCTGCAAGATGGACAGCGCAAGGAGATGGAGCTCCTCTGGGTGGCCTTCTCCTCATGCCTGGAGCTGCTGCACATTGACATGTGCAAAGTTTTGAACATCAGCGGCATTGTCTCGCTAGCCGACTCTGCATCACTTGTGCATACTGGTCTGGAAGGTAGGTAATAACCTGAATGCGTCACAACCCGACGCATTCAGATTTGAAAGTTTTAACATCCTCACTGGTGCTTTAATTTAGATGCTGCTGTGATAACAGGAAGCTGCAGTTTAGGAGGGCTACTTAGGCTAAAACATGTGCTCAACAAATAGTTGTTGTTAGAATATCTATTTGTTCTCATTAAAACTTTTCATAGTTTTTATGTTCAAAAAACAGTTTGTCACCCTTCGCCCAACAGGAGGATGCAGTGACGTAGCGGCCCGGGCCCTGAGTTTGCCCGACCTGAACCAGGCTCAGCCAGATTCCCTCCCTGCCGGCCTCGAGGGCCAGGAGCGCAGCACCATGGAGCTGGAGATCAGTCAGATTGACCGCATGATCGACGACATGGAGATGAAGGTCAATGTGCTGCGTTGGATGGTGGAGCCCCACGGGCCGCAGTACGCAGACCCCCTCAGCTGCACTGACAGCGCCTCCTTGGCTCTGCTGTCCTTAGACGAGGAGCAACAGGCCCCCACATCACAGCCCCTGTGCCAGAGGAGCCACATATTTGTGCTCTTACTGCTGCTTGGTGTTTTTTTTGTAGCAGCCACTTTATCTCTCTGTATTTTCTTTTTCTCATGAGCAAGACCTTAAGAAATTTAAATTGATCATCTTTTTCTGAAAGTGAAGAAAAATTACTTGTTGGTTTAAACAGTGTACCAGACTTAATCCAGATGCAAGCTAGTATACAATTTTTTTTAAACACTACATCTAACTAAATGCTTTGATGCCACTTAGGACTTGATTCATAATCTGAAATTGAGTGTAGCCCAGATTGTGAATTTTCCTTTTGTTCTCTGCTCTCTGAATTTATCAGTAACAGGTTAAAAAAATCAACAGGATCACCTCCTGAAGTTGGATGACCCTTAACAACCCTGAACATAGCATTATTAACTTGTTAAATCAATAACACATTCATGTAGCACTATCACATTTTTTGTAAAAATATTCCCCGAGAGCCAAAATGAAATTCTCCATTAATGCTAGCTTGCAAGACTGATAACTGTTAGCTTGCATGGCTAAAGGCTGTTAGCCTAGTTATTAAAACAACATTCTATTTATTTTCAAGTTAGAGACTGAAAAACAATATCAAGAACATTCTTAAAATCTGAATTTGCTTGTCTAACAGCTAAAAATGCAACATATTTTCCATGGATGTATGAATTTGTGACGGTTGCATAAATAAGCTAGCTATTGATAAGAACTTTTGACAGTTTGTGTCTTGTTAAACCTTTGGTGCACATAGAGCTGTAAAAGTCTATTTTTCCAAACATGTCCTTTCAATGTCTTGAACACATTAAATGAAGAGAAACACATGATTGACAGCTTGTGTTGCTACTAGCAGTTGACAAACCAAAGAGCAAATCTCAGTGGAAATCCCACAGATTTTCCAGCTCCTATATGAGCCACAGTGAAGTTAGCTGGGAAACTGGAGCCAAGATTTAGTTTTTCTCTGTTAAATGTAATAAAGTAAGTAAGACAGAAAAGCTAACATTTCTGTACATTTTGCTTAAGGATTGGAGGAAGAAAAAGAAGCTAGAATGACACTTGCAACTTATTTTTTCTGATTGCCAATAAAAGTATAAAGTTTGACAAAACCCTGTTGTCGTTTTTTCTTTTTTTTCCCTCATAGGGACAATTTAATAAGATCTACTTTTGAAATTAGGCTTTATTCAAGCAAAATAAGATAATTCTGCTGTAGATAATTCTCCTGGGATCTTCATTTTGTTTTAAGCCAGACTAGTTGGCCCAGCAAGCGCACCACCAACACGGGATAGTGTTTAACATTTATGAACCTTTAAATTGTCATACTAGCACTGGGAACATACAATGGATTCCTGTCAAAGAAAGAAATTAAAGAAAACAGTGTAAACATTGTTCATTGAATTTTGTTATTTAATGTGTTATTTTTAATGAACCAGTTACTGTGTAGGTTTTGCAGCTCTAGATAAATGAATAATTATCATTTGCCCTTACCTCATGGTAAGGGCAAATGTTTGCCCTTACCTCATGGGTAAGGGCAAACATGCCTCTTTGGATTCAAATTATTGCTACTGCTTGATCTATACATGAAAAATTTACAATAGAATATAAATGCTGTTTTGCTTTATTATGAAAGCTTTTGTTTAAAAGTTTCAAGAATTTTATGTATCACTTCTCAGTCCCCACCTTTAAAATTAACCACATTTTCAATCTCCTCATGGTGTCCAATGAAAGAAGATGAGGCAAATAATTTAGTAAATACTTTCAGCAATTTATCTCCAGAAGCGGAACCTATAGACAGATTTTGTGCTCATGTTCATGATGTCCTAATGTTCTTTATGCACGTGCCTCCTGCAAGCACAGGAATTATTAGATATGAAATATAGGTCTACTACATAAGCACAAATATCATTTTCTTTGTGTTTGAAATATTGGGAAAAGTCTGGCATAATTTTAAAAATAAATTTGTAATCATGCAAACTGAAATTTCAGAGCGTGTTGTGCGCTTTATTTTGACAGGCGAGATAGGAAGTTTGATGGTATACACGTCCAATTTATTGACAATGGGTCATTTACTGGGTGAAACGCGGCGATGACAAAACGAAAAGGTGACATCAACACTTAGGAGATTTTGAACAGACAGGAGATCTGCTTAAGGAAGGACTTTCTCCACAACGACGCAAACTTTGACCATGGAGCTGAGACAGCAGCCTCGGCTGCTGCTGAAGCTCTTCGGTTTGAACCAATCACAGAGGCGCTTTGACCCCGCTGCTTTAACCCAGGACAGGGCTGGTAGGTGTGCAGCAGCACAGGTATCGAGCATTTCCCCGGTTCTGTGGCGCCTGACAGCTGGCAGCACTTCAGTTCTCACCGCTATGTCTCCGCCTAACTTTGAGCCGCAGCCACTGAGATGGAGAGGAGCTTCAGGACTGAAGGTTACGGGTTTCTCTGCCCTGAGAAACATCTCCGTACGAGGTAAAGCTGCTGTCTTCTTCGGTCATTGAGTTTATTCAAGTCTAAAATGTGATAACAAGCCGTATTAAACCTACTCTGGAGACTTTTAAACTCCTAATACGGAGGTTTCACTTTGTTTAAAACGTAAGTGTTGGACACGTACTGAAGGTTTTTCAAAATAAAAGCTCTTTATGGAGCGATATAAAGAGTTTAAAAGACATGTTTTGCGAGGTTAGCCATTTTGTGAAGGGCTAATTATCTATTAGTCAGCACAGCGCAGACTACTTCAAAGTATTTTTGCTGTTTTCAACCCATATAACACATTCTGTTTCCATAACATAAATTTATTGCTCCCATTCCAGGTGTGTTTGTGCAACAGTGTATCAATTTACAAAACTAAATAAAATGTAAATATCTTCAACGTTTTGATAAATTTGTTGGGTTTTTTTTCTCCTTCAGAACTGAATACCTCCTCCAGGGTCTTCCAATACGATCTGAAACCAGACATTCCAAAAGCCGAAGGCCGGAAGCTGTTTTTTGACACTCACGCAGTTGTGCGACTCCTTGAAGAAAATGGTTTGTTCTGTTATTGGAAAACATGCAACTTGCATCTTTTTAGAGTGTTGATTTTTTTTATGTAGACCAGTAATTGTGGTAATTTCTATGTTTTAATATCAGGATTCAGCACTCAGCAAGCTGAAGTGTTGGTTAAAGTGCTGATGGGGACGACAAGCTCTAACATGGATTTGGTTTATACTGACATGGTGACCAAAGTGCAGCAGGTGAGACTCTATGAACGATTATGCACACCATATTTGTGGTTTTCATTTAGTGAGCACAAAATCAACAGGCATCCAAACTTAGGGTAGGTCACAAACCTTTTAGTGTTTTTGTTTTTAATAAAAATTCCAAAAACATTCCCAAACACTCCCAAAACTTTACTGCATTTAAGTAAAAATTATTCCAAAACATGATTAAATTAAAACAACAACAAAAAAATTTGTGTTGCACCTTACATTTTCTATTTTAGTACCTTAAATTGTCTGTCTTTTTTTGAACGGCTGCATCCTAACATTGTTTTTAAATCTGCATCCACTGCCTGAACTGGCAAATCCAAATTTAGGCTATTCTTGAATTCTGATCTAGAGCCACCTACAGTCGTTTCAAGAGCCACACATGGCCCACGGCCCGCACTTTGAACACCCCTGGAATAAAGGCTTAGTCGCCCCCAACTTTGTGTTCATTTTTACAATTGAATCATGACTGTTTATTTTACACACATTAAACAGAGGATGATGCCAACTAAATTGTATTGCGTAGTCACTTTTTAATTGTGTTGTGTATTTTAATTTTTTTGTTCGTTTTTTGCAGGAAATCATGTTGCAGCAAGTAATGTCTAAAATAGCTGCTGTAAAAAAGGACATGATTATCCTTGAGAAGAGCGAGTTCTCCACTCTTCTCACAGAAAATGAGGTAAAAAGCGATTATCAAGCGTTTTTTTGTTTGTTTTTTTGACCTTACTTTATTCTCAAACCAGCTGGTTTATTACATGAACCAAAGATTATCTTGCTTTTTTTGTACAGATTAATCTAAATGACTGTGGAGTGTTTTGTGTTGCGTTTCTGGTCTGATGGTTTCGGTATTATTTTGCTATTTCTCAGAAACTCAAGATCCAGTTATTACAGCTCAAAGTTCAACTGGCTGTAAGTGCTTATGTGTAATATCTTTTTCAATCTGTTGGTTTATTAGTACCGTCATAGAAACCATGCAAAGCAAATAGTTTTAATTGAGTTCTTCTTAATTGAAACTCAGCATTATTTTCCCTTGTCGGGTTCCCCGTTCTGTCCTCTCCTCCCCCGTCTGGCAGGATGTGATGAACAAAGTGCGCTCGCATAATATTTTGGACCTGAATTTAGAGAAAAGCCGCGCAAAAGAGCTGGTGAGTTTTACAGCCGGGTTCAGACCAATTTCTCTAAAGAATGCAGTTTACCATATCTATATTAGATATGGTAAACTGATTAATAATGGCTTGAGGATCTTTATCACACTATATCAACTTCAATACAGTTGCACTAGAAACTGCTGGATCTTAAAATGCTCCTTTCAGTCAGAGCTTTGCACATTTAGACAGATTTGTAGGTAATTTGGATGATTCCCCCCAAAATCTACCTGTTTGAAGGAACTTAAAATGTTTATTCCATAAAAAACATTTTTGAAAAGTTACAGCACTGTTTTCCTCATCACTATATCACTGGGTTTATTTATTGATGTATATATTTCTTTGGCTCTCAGTTGTTAAGGGTTTGTGAAATTCTTTTAATGAAACATTTTATTTCACTAATAAGTAAAGTACATGTTAATCTTTCCCAGTATTATGTCCTTATTTGCTTAATTAATTGCTTTTAACCTGTTTAGCTCTCTGTTAACAAAATAAATAGTTCCATCCAAACGTCTGTATTGGGTGTTTTTGTCCTGTAACCATGACATTTGTTGCCAATTAAAAACATTTGAAAACCTGGCCTGGATTTCAACATTGGACATGTTTGTGGTTAAAGCTTGACATTTAAATATGGTGGCTGAACATTAGTTTTACTGCCATTTCTTTTCTTTTCTAATTGAGACCAGGGATTTTGCTTTCAAAGTCTGAATTTCTGAGTTTTAGGCTTAAAAATTGGGTTAATATAACTTAATCTTGTTCCTTAGAGCCTCCTCTCTGCTCCAGTACATCAGATTAAAATGTCAGCATTATGTTCTGTATGCGGGATAAGTTAGTTAATTACCCATTTATTTAATCCAGGTGTGTGGCAGCGTTAAAACATTTAACCTAATATGTTCTTCTTTCCAGAAAGCACAGCATGATAAGAAGCTTCTGGAAACGAGAACTGAAATTCTAGAAATGGTTTGTATAGATTCTATAAACATGCAGTTTTTAAAAAATATTGCTTATTGTATTTGTTTCAATTGCATTTTTGTGCAGACGGCAGAACAGGATCGCCATCTAACCCAAATAAACATGAAAATAGACACTGAAGTAGCTGGTCTGAAAACCATGCTGGAGTCTCATAAACTGGATACCATCAAATATCTTGCTGGTAAGAAATTGTAATTTATTGGAGTTAAGAAATATGTTCAATTGTTTTGGAATCTTTCAACACGAAAAACTTTAACAAAAAAACTCAGAAATGTTGTGATTATTTTCAAGAGAAAACAAGGAATTTTGTGAGTTGGGAAAGTTGAAAATGTGTGAGAGGAAACTCAGAAATTGTGAGATTAATCTCAGAAATTTTCTTGGAAAAAACAAGGACATTTTTTTTTTCAAAAGGCAACATTTTTTGATTTTTGAAACTCATAAATTTTCCTGCTTTTTTTCCCCTAGAAAATTTCTGAGTGTTTTTGGACAAAAAAAGCCATTGTTTTTTTCTTCTATCAACACTGGTCCTAATACACCATAGTATTCATAAGTGCTTAAATGTGAGGAACCCATTTGGGGGCATAATCTACTTAATATTGTTTCAATTAAATAATTATTCCAATTAAATTGATCATTTTCTCAAATCTATTTCAGTCCATCAGTCTTTTATGTGTGTTTGTGCGATGACCTCTTCTGTGATACAACCAGAAAAACTGTGGTAAATGTAATCAGATACTGCTCTTTAATAATGACTTCTTCCCGTTTTTCTTTATCCTCCAGGTTCAGTGTTCACCTGTCTCACTGTGGTTTTGGGTTTTTATCGTATTTGGATGTGAAAGTTAACGACAAAAACTGTGTCGACTGCAACGATGCAGTCAACAGTGAAGCCAAGGAACCTACCAGATGAAGCATTATTTCATGAAGAATCTCAATTATGTTGTTTATTCCCATAATATTTTTATTTATTTACGGACCATCCAAACATTTCTGGTGTCTAAAAAAAACCCAGTTCTTATTTTTCCGCTTTTTCTTTCATTAAAACTTTGCATTTTCTCTACCTGTTAAAACAAGTTGTGTGTTACTACAATGGTTTTAAGTTTCTCTAAGGTGATGGATGCATTTAATAACACTTATTTCCTAGCAGTATTTATTCATAATGATGCCTTGTTTCCTCTGCGAACTCAAATGATGTTGTGATGCACTGAAAGTTGTGCTGGTAAAAACAAAAAATGTCCATGTACCTGTAATTGAATATTGATGAACTCTTGGTAACATAATTATTTTGTTTTAGTAAATCTCATCTGGTCATCAGTATAACCTTTTGACAAAAATAAATATATTGTAGGTGCAAATTAGTTAGTCTGCTGGTAGCAATTTTATTTTTATTTTACTTTTTACATATTTTCAACAAAGCCAATTCAATACTGGCATCTCTTTTAATCGAAACATTTTTAAAATGTAAGCATATTTTTGTACCCTGTAAATGTTCTAATGCATATCATGCTGTACATGTTATATTAAAAAAATCATCTCCGTGGTGTCGCGCATGAACTGTCGAAATGCTGTATACTTTTTTGTCAAGCGCCTTGAAAACTATATTTAGATAATTAAACATGAGGCTGGAAGTTCTCACATGTTTGCACAAATAAACACGAAAAACTGGACTTTATGGCTTTATTAGCCTAATTGTTTAAATGCTAATCGGTCCTCAGGTGACATTCTACAACCTCCCACTCCTGGTTTAAAACGCGAGAACGCTTTGGATTTTATTTTGAAAAGCACGTGAACCGGAAGTGTTCCTACTTCATCCTGTTGTACTCTGGACGCGTGTTTACGTTTCCGACAAGCATGTAAAGATTGTATCAAAACTACCTACATGATACTTTGCTGTAAGTCACATATTAAATACCGGCTTGTAACAGTTTAATTTGTATAATTGTTACAGTGAACTATGATACTTTTTTTAGCTAGTAGGGACAGCGTTAGATCGTCCTGACTATTTTTATTTTTGTATTATTGACATCTAGTGGTGTCAACCTTAAAACATTTGTTTTCGAAGACATTCGTAGTTTACCGTCATGGCTGATGCGTTCAGTAGCAGCTCGGAGACTGTGATTCAGCGTGTGGTTGACGTTAGCCTGAAGGAAAACACCCCTGCTGACAAACTCGTCGAGTTATATCAGATTACGAAAACATGCGCGTTCATCAGCGAGCATCACTTTGGAAAGGTAGTATTAAAAAAAACGATAAATAGTTTTTAATGAAAGGTAGATACTTGTGATTCATGTGTATCTTTGTTTTTTCCAGGTTGCTCTGCAGTTTCCCGATGAGTTGCTGGTCGACTCGGCCGCTGTGGCTGCGGAGATTGAGAGACAAAATGAAGCCAAAACGTTTATTTTGGGAGACACCTCTTATGGCAGGTACTAGTAATTTGTTCAACTTGTCCACTATATTACAACTGTTCTTTGGGATTTTTTGCAAACAAAATCATGGATTTTGTGGCGCTGTTTTAGAAATATACCCAATACATTTTTATGATGATATTTCCTCATTAAAGCGCTACAAAAGTCTACACTTAGAAGAACATGATGATGGAAAACAACAGCAAAATGTCAGATTGAACATAAATTTAATTCTGTATAGAACTGAAATAATGACATTTTTATTGGGGCCTCATAGATCATGAACTATAACTTTATATCAAGTAAGGTTGAGGCAGCAGTGTAGTCAAAGTAAGAAATACTGCCGCCTGCAGGTGGGAGTTAGTCACTTAAAGAAAATGTTTCAAAAAATTTTGAGGGTAAATTTGTAATATATTCACAGATGCATTAGCTTAAAAAATATATTGAGATCTGGGTGGGGTGGGGTATTGAATTAGAATCTTTATAGCAGATCTTCTGGTTTGGTTTTCATTTGGATGAAATAATTTCTGATCTGAAATTTACCTGTGTGGTTCCCCTCATTCTCATTGAGCAGCTGCTGTGTTGACGAGGTCGCAGCAGAACACGTCGGCACCGACTGCATCGTTCACTACGGCAACGCCTGCCTCAGCCCGTCCAAACGACTTCCCGTCATGTACGTCTTTGAGGAACGGACCCTGGATGTGGAGAAGTGTGCTGCCTCTTTCAGGGAGCTTTACGCAGACACACAGTCTCACATCCTCCTCCTTTATGACGTCAACTACAGTCACGCTATCTGCAAGTTTTCCCAGGAAAACATTTATTTCTGTCAAATTTCATTGCCTTTGTTAATCTTTTCATCTTTTTTGTTTCTAGGTGACCTTCTGACGCTCCTTTTACCAGAGTATCCAAACCTTGTAGCCACTGAGCTTGTTGTTGAAGGGGAAAACTGTTACAGTTATGGACGGATCAATAAAGAAACCTGTCCATCTGAGGATGACAACAGTCACACCATTTGTCAGTTCGGACGACGGTTCTCCTTAAAAAGTGGCTCATCTCTAACGGATTACCGTATGTTCTACGTAGGCCCAGAGGGAGCCACGTTGCGAAACTTCATGATGACTTGGAATCGCTGCTCGTTTTGTTCTTTCGATCCCGTATCAATGACAGGAAGGGTTGAGTCTGTGAACGTCAACCGTGCTCTCATGAAACGTTACTATGCCATCGAAAGGGCCAAAGATGCTAACGTGGTTGGCATCCTGGTCGGCACCCTGGGCGTGGCCGACTACCTCGCCATCATCCAGCAACTCAAAGAGACTCTTCACTGTGCCGGCAAGAAGAGCTACATGTTCGCCATGGGGAAGCTCAACGTTCCCAAACTAGCGAACTTTCTGGAGATCGACATCTTCGTGCTAATCGCGTGTCCCGAGAACTCGCTGCTGGACTCCAGTGAGTTCTACAAGCCCGTGGTGACGCCATTCGAGATGGAGGTGGCGTGCAACAGGAAGAGGGAGTGGTCCGAGGAATACGTCACAGATTATCGACATCTTCTTCCAGGTTTGATCAAAGTTTATGGAGTAATTGTTTGGAAGCTAAAAAGAGCCTTGAGCCCTGAACCAGACTATAGATTGTTTGGTAGATTTAATGAGATTATCTTCTACACAAGGGTTACGATGTAGTCCTGAAAAGTCCGGCAGAGTGTTCAATCTCCAGATCTTAGTATGGAAAATATTTTTATTTCCAATGCCTTTGGCTATTTGATAAATATGAATTTCTTGAAGTGCATCCGTCCTTCTCCTTTCATAGTTAATCCTTCTATACATTATGTCAGCAAGCATAAAAAAATGCACTTAGTTATTAATCCATCCGATCTTTCAGTCATCCTTCAAAATCCAAGGCACTTTGAGGTCAGTATGCTTCCATCCATCCATAACTTTGTCCATCCATGGCTTGTAACATTAGAAACCAAACATGCACTAATGGAGAACTAATATAATTCTCCATCACGGCATGATGGAGAAATGCACTGATTGGGAAAATCATTCCAATGTGGATGAAACATGGGCGAGGCTGACCACCTCAGTCTGTCCATTCATCCATACACCAGTCAAGTCAGTTAATGTTAAACATTCTCAAAAAAAGAAATGGCAAAATGTCACAATGCGATTCACACCCTTGGTATTGCTGTATACCTCTATTTCAATAATCTAAAGTCTGAAATATCTGCAATAAATTAATAATCAACTTTTGTATTTTTATTTGCATTGGAACTCGATTAAAAATAAAAAGTGTTAACTTAATTACATTTTAATTAAATCTACATCAGCAACATTCTCACAGTTACACACATATCGGCAACATGTATTTATTGTTTTTAAATTATTCAACCGTCAGATTAGCACAAAGTGATTTTATACCCAGTCAGCTTTCAGGCATGTTGTGAAGCCCTGATCATTCATGAAACTTCTTTGGAAAAATACTTCTGTGGATGCTGACATTAGCGTTGGTGACATCTGTGCTGTTGCAACATGTTTAGCATTTACTCCTTTTAGCACAACTTGCTCACAACAATAGTCTTTTCCGGTTGCCCTACAGATAATTTTTAAAAGGAAAAATTAACCCCAGCGGACCTAAAGAGGCAGATTTGTCGTCCATCACCGTTTGTGGATGTCGCTTTGGGGTCAGATTTATGGGTGTACCAGAAACACGCAAATACAAAGGTTCCAACCAGAACCTTAGTATGTTTTTAAAAAAATTTTTTTTAAAATGAATGTTTTTTGTTCAAATTTTGTAACGCATCAAAATCTTAATCAAAATTAACTCATTAGATACTGACTGTACACTCTGGGAAAGTATTTAATTTAGAAAAGAAGAAGAACCTGTGCTGGAATCCTGGCCACATTTTGCAGTAAAGTCGACGACCTTAACAAAAACAGTGAGGTTTTCCATTACTGAAGGGACGTTAACGTTTCCTCCTCTTCATCTGCATTCTGATTCGTCTCTGCTGCAAATTAACTTCCTACCAGGAAGCTGCTCTTTATTTAGGGGGAAATAAAGATCACAAACATTATTTCCTGTCTGCTGTTTCTATCCTTTATCAACGTGTTTTTTGTTGTTTTTCTTATCCTCGGGTCAGGTGGACAGAGTCACGTGCCGATGGCCGATCAGCAGGAAGGCAACGACACCGACGTGTCGTTGATAACCGGAGCGCTGCGGAGTCGGAACCTGCTGAGTGGCGAGCCGGTGGTCTCCTCCTTCGGGTCGTCTGTGGTGCTGAGGAACCAGAATACGACCGTCGCCGACGCAAACTCAGCAGGTACAGAACAGTCAGAGACATCCAGTATACTTATTTATTCCTTCTTTTTTAAATATTTTTAATAGCATGTCCAATGCTTTGACATGGTGGATCATATACAGTCTTGTGATTAAGCTCCTTTTGTTGTTTTCTAGCGACTTTCCTGGCAGGTCGAAGCTGGCAAGGCCTGGAGCAAAAACTGGGGGAAACTCCTGTAGTAAAGGCAGTTCAGGGCAGCAGAGGCATAGCTATCGCCTATGAAGATGAAGGAGTGTCCTGATGACAATTTATTCATTTTTGAATGGACTCAATATAAATATAAACTATTATACCACCAGGAGCTAAGTGTTTGTATTCTTTCTCAAATATCACCCAGCATCACTTTATATTTCAGAAATATTTAATGAATACCTGAATGTAATACGACTTAAATCATTGATTACAATTATTTCTTATTTTCTGCCTTGTGCCCAATAAAAAAAATCTATTTGCGTAATGTTATTGTCCATCCACAGGAACTTCTTCTGCAAATGATGCAGGAAATATACCAGTGTTCCCATTATACTGCCCTTCAAACCAATCCTGGTTTACTACAGAGAGAAAAAGAGAGACAGAGTTTCAATTATTTTATATTTAAGTTTATAGTTGAAATGATTTGAAACTCACCTTTGGAGAGCAATTTGATTTTATCTCCTTCATGGAAGCTCAGATCTTCTGGGTTTGAAGACTCGTAGGAATGAAGTGCCACCAAGTAAACCTCCTTCTGTGGCTTTCCATCACTTTGCTGTAATTACAAAGCACATTTCAAGTCAAAACTTCAGGATGACTGAACAATCTAGTTGGGTTTTTTTAATTTGCCTGAATTTAGAAAGTGTTTCAATCAAGAAAGTACAAAACTCATATGGGAAATAGCTGAAGAAGTTTCTGCTATAGATTCTTGGTGAACTTTAATATGTTTTCAAGTGAATGTTGAGGATGGAGAACTCTAGAAATTTGAGTGGGATTTTTTCCTTTGAAATGTGCAGGATCTCTAGTAGCATTCTCTACACAAGTAAAAAATAAGCTGTGTTCATATTATTTTAAAAGATATTGATTGAAAACATACATGTAAGGCTAATTAAGTTCTGTCACAAACAGGGCTGCACCGATGGCACTTTTCTGGACGATCACCGATCTTTAAATGCTAAATGAATTTTTTTTCCTTCTGAAAACTTACACATTTACTACTCGAAAAGTAAAATGTATTATTAAATATGCTGCTTGGATAGAGGTAACATGAAGTCATAGTTTTGAATATATTGGTTTAATTGATGTTCTTCTGAAACCAACATTGGTGGGAGGAGGAACAGGAACAATTAGGGTTGCACCGATTTGATTTTGGTCAATATGGATTATTTAAATTTTTTTGTCTAAAAGGTCACTAGGTTGGCAGCATTAGGGTGACTATTGTTAGCTACACACATGCACATGTGACCTAGGTAGTGGTTGGTTTTCAGAACTTTGCAGAAGGTGATTGGTTTCACTTCCATCTGCCGATCACCCAAAACGAAGGAGATTGGTTCTGATTTGTCGGTGCAACCCTAGTCATGAGTCTTTGTAAAGCAAACAGAAACCGAACCACCACCTTACCTCTTTGGTCGTACACCACAAGGTGATCCGCCCACCCTGAGCACGACTCCACACATCTTCCATCTCTGTGTTATTGTCAATGAGATTTTTCCCTCGAGAATCCGAGCTGGAAAAAAACCCCCCACATTGTTGCATGCCAGTTTTACAGCCGTAAAAAAATCACACAGACGACAGTTTAAACGGAGCTTGTACCTCAAGGTGATCGCAGTAGAGTTGAGGTTCAGCTTCTTACTGATTTTCTCTATCAGAACCACGTAAGAAGACCCAGACGCCACCAAGACAGCAAAGTTGAAGGTGAAGTGGATTTTGACAAAACAAGAATTGTCTTCTGGCTGAGAGATCAGGTAACAATAGAGAGCGGAAATGTGTAAATTGAAACATCTCAATGTAATCATTGAAGTACTGGACAGGTTAGCATCAGCCTACCTGCTGTTGAGTGCTGCCAGGACTAAGACCTTCCAGGTACAGAATGAAGAAGAAGTGTTAACATCTCTGTCAAAAGAGGATTTTAAACTGTTTGCTTGACTAAAAATGCCATACCTTGAATCCTCTCCGGTATTCTGGGAGGATCTCGACTGTGAAGTCGAGCCACACCCTGCTGATTTCCATTGAAAATGCAGAAAATTAAAGCAAGACTGAGGTATGCTCAGAAATGTAAGTTTGGACAAATGACAATGGAAGATGAACGAGCTAGTTGAAATGTGTCAAAAAAAAAAGTCCCAACAGCAGAAGAAATGATACATATAAATACCTTGATTTTTTTAGAACCCAGGGAGATATCCAGGGTTGGCTCCAGGTAGTTGTATGGAACGAGTCCCTTCTGCAGTGGACATCACACTGAATTACTATTTGTTTATGAAGCTGAATTATGATCAAAGTGTTGCAGTGCTTCCCACAGTAATTGGCAGCACTGGTAAATATGTCTGAAAAAGCTTAATAAATATTTTTCTCGCATGGGTGGATGGAAATCATCTTTCATGATTGAAGGACATGTTCACTTGTCTTAAAAGTTGAGGCCACAAGCAGACCCCAAAAATTTCACAATATACAGTATGCTATTATTAATTGTAATACAGCAGGATCTCCAGATCATCCCCTATATTTATATATTTTTTGGTTTTAAATCTAGATTTCACATGACATTAAAAAGATCTTAAAATGTCTTCATTTTGTCTTGCTGAAACCTGCAGATACCCTGTATATAGGCACCAAAAAGGAACAAGAAATCAATACAAGTGTCTATTCTGAGCCCAGACTGCAGGACTGCATGTCCTACCCGCTCATTGAAGACCACGTAGGCCCAGTTGTCGGCCCCTTTCTGCAGCACAAATACGATGTTGCCCGGCACTACACCCAACTCATCGCTGGTCTCTGGAACAAACTCAAACAGGACGGTGTGGGCCTCCCCTTCCAACGCTCTGCCAAAACAGCAACGCCAACAACACACAGTCGTCTGATATTACAGCAAAATGTTGAAAGCACTGTTCTTTTGGCTGATGTTATGCACATTACTTACAAGAAAACATGTTTAAAGCAACTTGTCCGCGCATCCTTAAGCGTATGTCTCTAAAATGAGGCCTTAAAATATCTTACATTTATTTTTTAATTAAGTTGGCCTTAAGTAGGTATTACATTTTGCTGTGGCAACACTTTTAATGTGATTTCTTTTTTCTTTTTCTTATGAAATTTTTGTGTCATGCAAAGGTTTGAGTGGCACTCAAGAATCTTCATTGCATTCTGTGACTGGAGGCAGTTGCGGCTACCAGCAACTAGCTGCTAATTGAGTCTTGCCAGCTTTCTTGCTTTCTCTGCTGCGGCGAAGGGCTATAAACAACATGTAATCTTGGCACTAAGGGGGTTAAGGCTGTAGCGTGTCATAACAAATGTGACACGCTTAACGCTCGGTTTGCAGGTTTTGCTATGCTTGATTGTAATGCAGCATGTTTCCCCCAAACACTCCTTATAATTGTAGTTTTTTCCATCTTAAATATAATTCAAGGTGACATTAATGGTCTCAAAAAGTCTTCAATTTGAACTGCTGAAATGTCCAGATACCTTGTAAACATTATTCTTCTGAATTTGAAACTTTACAATTTGAAAGCATTATATTCTGAGGAATCATGTCTGTGATTTGTATTCAGCAGTGTGTGTATTGGTACTGTAGTACTCCAGTGTGTGCTGCGTACCTCAGGACCTCGGGTTCTTTTGGAGCAGCTGGACCATCTTCAACCTTCGATCAGAACACAGGACAGTTCAGTCACACAGACCAGATGCATCAGAATGTCAAATGTTTTTTATTCATCTGCCATAATATTCAAATATTACATTTTTTATCAGCAAAAAACAGAAATTTCATCAAAACAAACATAAGTGATGGCTTCAACACAGTCTGTGTGGAAGTAATCAAGTTACAAACTGTATCTTAATTTCTGAAGGTTTTTATTTTCTGTTTT
The DNA here is from genome assembly GCA_903067075.1 of Micropoecilia bifurca. Taxonomy (NCBI): domain Eukaryota; kingdom Metazoa; phylum Chordata; class Actinopteri; order Cyprinodontiformes; family Poeciliidae; genus Micropoecilia; species Micropoecilia bifurca. Next base: position 8,447 of record CAEGAF010031859.1, on the reverse strand, counting down.
TTTATTTAAGTGACTAACTGTGGGTAAGGATTATTGCATCACTTCCCGTTTGGCTTGCAGTCGGAAAGTTGTGAACTTTTTTCCATCTTTTCCAGCACATAACCCCGGGTTGCCTAGCGATCTATATTAGTGCACTCACAGTAAAATAGAAATAAAAGTTAATAAGTAAAAAAAACACAAGTTTAAGTTAGTAATTAATACATTTGAAAAAATATTCCCCTTTTTTCTTTTATTGCGAGTCAACTTTGTTTTTTACCGAATGTTTTTATAAAGTGACAGACTCGCTTATATCCTAACCTTTTTTCAGGATCTTTTCTCAGTCTTACATCAACTCACATCTCACCTGCGGCTGCAGTGGAGCAAATCCAGAGAACTCATCTTGTGGAACGACGGAGGCAACGACCTGAGGATTTAAAACAAATGAAAATCAAAATATATTCCACAGAATGATTGTAAATAAAAAGGAAATTGGTGACTATCACATAAAGACAAGTCATCCACACTAATTCTCAAAAAGCAGAATGAAGTGGATGTTTCTGTTTGTTCCTCAGCCGCGCTGTGATACCTTTGCTTTGCCCAGATAGTCCTTCTTCTCCAGCTCTGCTACGTAGTGCTTGTTTGGTTTGAACAGAGTCTTTGAAGGGAACTCGACTAGTTTGAAAAGCTTCCTTTTCTGCAATTGAAAAGAAAGCCATTTAAAAGATTCCCTGTTTTAATACGTGCGGTTCAGAAACATCGTAACTGACCAGAGTTGCCTGCAGAGCTTTGTCGATGACGCTGAGCTTGGCCTCTGTCTTATAGTCCAGGGCCTTCGCCAGGTTTTTCTGGGCGTTTTCCCAGTTGCCCAGCTGAGCCTCAGCCAGAGCTCTATTGTGGAGAACCTGCAGCATCAAAACTAGCAATGTCATGCTACACAAGAAGCTTGTCTCTTTTATTTCGAAAATCGTTTTTTGTTTGTGACGGCACACGAGGGACGGTGCAGACAGTGAAAAGAAAAGGAGTAGATTTCTGCCAAAAATCTCAGCAAATTTAAGATTAATTTCAGAGGTTTTATAGAAAAGATTTGTGGGAAAAAAAATCAGAAATTTTGAGATTCATCTCAGGGAACTTATAGAAAAAATGTGGACGTTTCTGAACTCGAATAGTCAAAATTTGTGAGAAAAAAACCCACTAAAATTTCTGAGCTTAATCTCAAAATTTTTTGAGAGCCTTTTTTTGTAGAATTTTACTCGTTTTTTCCCTTCAGTCTACAATGACCTCAATAAGCTGCTGTACTGTTCAGCAGAATAGAACGTATGTTTCTAAAGGCATCCATCTATATAGATTTGGACGTACAACACCTTGCAATAATTATTCATAACCTTTGAACTTTTGCACATTTTGCCGCATTTCCACCACAACCTTTAATGTATTAATCTAATGTGTTTCTTATTTTATGACCAACATGAAATAGCCAACAAATGAAAGTCTGACAAGTGTGGCCTGCAGTTTATCCAGGAGTAAATACTTCTTAAGATCACATGCAACTAAGCTGCAACTCTTTTGCTGTAAGCAAAAAAACCCAAAAAAACAAAAAAGCCAAAACCAGCTTAGTGCTCTCTGGATGTGTGGTTTTTCTTTTGAGTTCAAAACCCAATTTTAAACAGAGGATTCTGGATTAGTGGGAGTTTCTTCCCTACGAATATATACACGTATATATAAGAATAAAAACGTGTGTGTTTCTCAGCACTGCTAGTCACTGCTTATGCAATTCATTTCAAAATAGAGTCTGCTGTTCACCAACTGCTTCTGTTGAAGTTTCAGGGAAGAGTCAGCATCTGCTCTCAATCACCAGACAGCATATAACTGCTGGTTGGAGCTGCTTACTCTAAAGTTCAAAAATTATTCACAGATCAACTACAAATCATTTTAAATGTCTAACAGGCAACTATTATCTTTAAAGAAATACTTTAACGTACCGATATGCACCTAAACAAACAATTTTTGATCACAACAGCACCATAGTTATAACTCTAACATCACGTCTGAGACATCTATTGCATCTCAGGGCCTTGACGATGGCTGTGATCGTCATAGTAACTACATCTGAGTATATAAATATTTATATATATAAGTATATATATAAAAGCTCAGGGAAGGTGAGTAATTTTCCAAGGCATAGTAAATGCTGCTGCTTATTTTACAACTACTGAGAGTCAGCTGGGCTCTTTCTGGCAACAGCTGAGTGGAGAGGGATATAAAAATATACATATAAATAAACTGCTTACCTCACATGCATACAGGATGTATCTGAGACCGAGCGCCTTGTAATCGATCAGCTGGTTGTTCCTGAGAGCTTTAAAAGCTCTCTGGAAATCTGCTGAGCTCTCCTCATACCTTGGAGCAGAGTGGTGGAGTAAATAACACATCATGTATCTGACAGGTAAATCTATAAGTGGTGCCCAAGAATCAAACTGGATGGAACATATGCCAAGTTTATTCATTTATTTAGAATAAAACAGAAAGTTGGCATTTTATTCAAATGGTTTGTGCTTCTTGCCTCTTCTGCTTGTAAAAGGTGATTCCTCTTTGAAAGAAGGCGACTGCCAAATGCTCATCCTTACGTATGCTGGAGTCAAACGCCTAAGGAGTAGAAGAACAAAAAGAAGAAGAAAAACTCCTGTAACTTCCTCTTAAAGAACAAAAACGGTTGAACTACTTCTTCTTTCAGGGTGACTCGCACTTTCAGACACTATCGCTTATGCATCATCTCACAGTTGACCCCAGCAGAATCTGGATGATTTATTTATTTTTTTAATTTTTACCCTTCGATTGGTGGAAGAATCTGTGACTTTCTGGTCAAACGTGACCAGCGTTTCACTCTGTGTGTATTCCAGACGTACCTTTTCAGCAGCGTCCAGGTCTTGGTTGAGAAGGTGGAGGCAGCCGATGTCGAAACAAATTTTGGAGTTGGGTTCCTGGATGGACAGGAAGATGCTGAGGGCTTCCGGCCAGTCCTGTCTGTCGGTGCAGGTCACAGCCTCGTCCCACTGCCGCAGGGTGTCCACGAAAGACATGTTCGCCGGGCCAAGGGCGCACTGAGAGCAAATTGGGGAAGCTCTTCTGATTTGTACCAGTGAGATCAGGAAGTGTGGTGACACGTAACAGTGCTTGACTGTTTCCCTGCACCGCAACATGTCCAAGTGCTATTTATATGGTGAAATATGTAGAGTGCATCATAAAAAGGTGTTTAAATTCAGAGCTGCTGCAAGATTATTTAAGGTCACATGAAGAATCCAAAATATTAATGGAGCAAATACTTATAGATGGAATGATGTACTCGATTTGTTTAATAAAAGGAGCTCTGTATACTGTTTAATATAGAATTAGACACATGATGCACTCAACAGTTATTTTTTAATGACGAAGTCATATACATTTCCATTTGTCATTTCACATTCTCTCTATCATAAAATACTTTTAACAGCCTCTGAGTTCTGATATCTGATTGATTAACCTGCACAGCAACTTGTAGCAGCTTTAGCCCCGCCCACTGACTTTGATGATTATGATTCATAACTGTGCTTTTAACTTACATGCATAAATGTATTATTAAATATATCCTTCTGACTACCAGAAAAAAAAAATATTGTCCAATCACCTTTTTTTTAAAATCCCATAGTTTTTGTAAGGTAATTAAAGGTTTTATCCACTTACTTTGTCTCTTCCCAAAAAATGTGAATTACTGGTAAATGCCATTTTTATGAATTAGAAAAGGTACATACAAAGGTCCGACCCCTTCACATGTGGTATCATTGAAAAGTCTTAAATATCCTCTCCAGATACCAAAAGGAAATAATTCAGTAGAATGCAGCAAGTGGGAGATATTCAAGTTTAGAATTGTCCTCTATAAAGAGGACAAAAATAAACTACTGGTAGTCAGGAAGATATGATGTATTTAAAAAATATTGACACCTTTATTTATCCACTTTAATGGATAAATATTTTATTAAACAGCATCATATTTGGCCCTTGACGACCCATGTTACTTCACATAATTTAATAAATAAATAGCAACAAATAAATTGAGAAGACAATGTTTTTCTCAGGTTTACCCATTTGGTCTGACATTCATTGCATTTCAACGCAAACCCAGTAAAGCTGGAAAGAAATGGATACGTAGATTGATTATACATGGAAAAATATTTTATAATATAATTTTTTCTCCATATAATTGCAACAAGTACATTTAAGTATTGCAAATTATAAATACATTTTAATTTTCAATTAATTCAATTTTGTAACTTGGCAGATTGCTACTAAATGTGATATTGTCATATATGTGATTTCAAAAAAATATGTTGCTAGGTAGTTATTCAGTTTTATTTTTTATGCCCAGTAAGCTGCATCATCTGTTTTGTTTTTCTGTTTAAGAGACGTCTGCATTCCCACAGAATGATGCTGCCACCACCAACTACTGGATTTAAACTCGGCAGGTCAAGAATCCTAATCTATTTTAATAATGAGCCACTGTGCCAAACTTTACAGCACAAAATGCAACCTCCGGTCTATACCTTTCAAAGTAAATTACTTGTAACTAGCCAAATGTCGCCTGTGATAAAAAAAAACTATATCCTCCAGTAGGACATAAAGTATAGAATACTTTGCTATATATTGTAATGTGTGTGAATACATTTAAATGTTATAAATAAAGTTTCTCATTAGGCTCTAAATAAACAACGCTCTTATTTTGAGAGACCCGATACGCGTTTCCGTTAGCCGCCGCTAGCTAAACAAACATGGCTCTGCTACTTTCTCGGACAACGAACCCTTATGATACTTAGGCACGTAGAAAAAAAGGGAAACATGCAACAGGTAAAACGCGTCACGTTATTTAATATATGACACTTTAAGAAAAGCGGTATCTCTGTTTTATTTTACCCAGAGAATCAATTCGTAGCCGTGTTTACATGCAGCTAACTCCACAGTTGGCTAATGGAAGCTAGTTGTAGCAAAATGGACCTTGGAACAATGTTGTACAACAATTTAAAAGATGTTACATGGAGCACGACGTCCCTACCTTTAGACCAGCTGGTCAGTACATATAAGCTGCCCCAGATTGTCAAACTGGATAACGGTGAGTAACATTGAGAAGACACTGACTTCTCAAGCTTTTATCTTTGCGTTAGTGAGCAGAAAATTCAGTCTTGTGGTTCATAATTAATGCTGGACTTGGTTGTTTAAAATACATTTTTAGAGATTTTCTTTGGTAGGACGCAAATGGTGCATCTGCTTAACAGGTCACACCGTGTTAGGCTGAAGAAATGAATGTAAATGTGAACAATAAAAAATGTATTCTGAGGTGGTGTCACTGTGTTTATGCTAAGAATGGAAACCAATTCGTTTGTGTTGAAGCCAGACAATGCAGGAAAAGTTTAGAAATTATTTTTTAAAGCACTACAAACAGCTCGGAAAAGTAATTTTGGTTTACATGAAGTATGTAATGTCAATGGAAATAACTTTTTGCCGCAAAACGTAAACCGTTTGAGAATATGTCTGTTGTCGTAACTTGCGTTTCACAGCGTCCTGTGTCTTAACAGCACAAATCATGCAGCCTTTGTTTGATCTAAAGATGCACATTTCAATTTTTTAAAATTTATTTGCCACTCCATAACCTGTGCAGGTCAGTCAGTTGAAGGGCTTCGAGACAATGACTACCTCTTGATCCATTCCTGCCGTCAGTGGACAACTATTACTGCTCACAGTCTGGAGGAGGGACACTATGTGATTGGGCCCAAGATAGAGATCCCTGTTCATTATGAAGGTAAGATCCAGCAACAAGCATTTTTTCTATGATTTCTCTATATCAGTTTATTAGTTCAGTTTGTAACCCACATATGAAAATTTCGTCCCAACCAGCTTCCATTTCATAACTATTTAAAAACAATTTGTACCCATGTCTTCGAAATGGGACCGCAAAATATTAGGAAATATTAAGGATTTTTTTGTTGATATGGTGATGAAATCGTTGTTATTAACCAACATGTTCTATATTTTCCATCATAATAATATCCCCGCAACTCTTTGTTTTTGTTGCACCTTTGTGTCAATTTGTCCCTCAATAGTCAAAAAGGTCCATCCTACTGGCCATATGTAGTACTTTAAGACAGTGTTAGTGTATTTATTTTTGAAATGTATTATTCTACCAAATATTTCATCTAAGCCGTCCTGTGAATTTTTTTTTCCACACACTGATACTGGAGTGAGGGTTATAATTTAAAATATTTAGTTTTATTTCTATTGTTAAGTATTTTTGATGAATTATGAAGGTAAATATAACTCAAAATGTTATAAAATGACTAGCAGTTCTGTGTAATTTGTCTTTCTACCTCCACCTTTGTCTCTCTCCATTCACCAGGGTGTAGCAGTTTATATCTTGAAAATCCATCATTTCTGGAATCGACAGCACGGTCGAATGTTCATCAGTTGGAGAATATTTTTCATATGTGAGCTGACCTTTCTTCTTATATTACTTTGTTTGTTTGTTTTTGTTCAACTTCAGGTCAGTTTAAGCTGCTGGAGCAAGACAGAGATGTCAAGGAGCCTGTGCAGTACTTCAACAGTGTGGAGGAGGTGGCCAAAGCTTTCCCTGAGAGGGTCTACGTCATGGAGGAGATCACTTTCAATGTTAAGGTACATTCAACCCGTTAAACGGACGTTGATTAAAGCTGCTTTAGGCCAGGCTCAATAGGAAAGGCGGATATGAATATATCTCTTCAATAATGCATCATAATATGTAGAGAGAATTTGTGGTAACTGTGTTCAAGTGACTGTAGCAATGAGTAAAAACCGCAGTACATATAATTAGAAAACTATCAGAAAGCAAACTATTAAATGCTCCTGGTCAAACTAGTACCATTTATTTATCCAGCAAATTAAGGATTTTTAATGTGATAAAGATGTAGTAGTTATAATTTGTGGATGTCATCAGGTTATCTGCTCAGGTTGCTTATAGAAATGTTTATTTCGAAACAGGCAAATAATTTTCACCCCTTTTTTACTCTTTAAGCCAGCTGACTGGCTGTGCGCAGCAACGGCTGGTCAAGGAGTGACTTCAAAATTCATTTTATTATCGCTCTCAGTGAAATGAATCTGAAGTGTAGTAACAGCAGGATGGGAAAATTTGCTGTCTTGAAACGCTTAAAGCCTTTTGTTTATCTTGATTTTGATGACTTCGTGCTAAACTATGAAGCACTACAAAGGACAGCATTCTTCTCAGAGCTGTTTTATGCTTGTCTTAACTCCAGCAATAAAAGGAGCGTCTGACGAGACAAAATGCACATCGGGTTTTTTAGTCCCAGTACTTAATTCTCACTCTATTATTTTGTGTTTTGTTTACTTGTTTGTTAAGGTTAAAGAAAACAAATATTTTGACACTCAACCAGTTTCTACCGGACTAAAGATAAACACATAGGCTTAACTAATTGAATTTTAGGAATGTTGACTGGACCAGTTTGTACCTGTATACTGTTTATAATTGTCACCTAAATAACAGAAAAGCATCAGCCATGAAGCTTTAGATTATAAAAACTCATTTGAGCAGTTCTATGAACTACAGTCAGTCATAACTCCAGAAAACAAGAAGGACTGGCCTTCTGTGGGTAGAAGAATTATGACAATGGCAGAATAAGGATGGAGATATTTTTCTAAGAAATGTTATGAAGCCCTTAAATGCCAGAGGATGATGCCACTACATTGTAAGGATAATTTGCTATATAGGGATTAAATGGAAGCTGCTCTCATGTGGATGTATTTTAATTAGGGTTTTTTTCTGCCGATACCGATACCGATCACCACCTAAGGGCTGATCACCGATCACAGATACCGATCACATAATTATTATTATTTATTTTTAATCATAAACACTACCGTTACATTATGTGGAAAAAGGAACCATGAATTCAACTTAATTTAGACAAACACTTGTTTTTAATAACTTTTTCCAAGAAGAAAACTAAACAAAACACACATTGTGCAAATTGTACTGCTATCAATAATACTATCTATAACAGACTGATAACATCTCAAGGCTCTGAAGAGGCTAAATAATGCAAAGAGCCAAAATAAAACCTCTCAACATTGCCAAAAAGTTCAAGTATAAAACTTAACATTCAAAGGAAAAAACAGGATCCATTACAATAAACAATCCTCAGTTACTGAATGAAAACTTCCTGTTAGCATGGCGGCTAGCTGGTTACTGCTAGTTCTGATTGGCTGTTTCTGACTGAGCGGAGTAATTATGCATAGCAGGGAGGAGATCGATTATTTTTATTAGAGATTATCTGTCTCATGTTAGGACAGAGAAAGTTTTAATACGTATGTAAAATGTACTTTTTAAGTTAGATGCTGCAGCTTTAAACAGGTTGGGTGTGAGAGTCACTACCAGGTGGAGCAGAAGCGGCTCCGTG
>CAEGAF010031845.1:0-21586 GCA_903067075.1 Micropoecilia bifurca | reverse complement strand
AGCTAAGCTCCACCGTTAGCCTCCATGTTTACTTCCTCAAACACTGAGCTCTTCTTCTTTTATGGCGGTTGGCAGAACACTGAGAACGCTGACGCTGTTGCGCCCTCTACTGCCCATGCGGGACACTTTCAGGTCATTTCCCTGTTCACACTGCAGAACACATACAGGTCCATTTACTGGCAGTGTGAACGGCCCGGCAAAAAAAAATCGGAATTGGGTCACTTCGGGCTGCAGTGTGAAAAACTAAAACAGTCCCACCGATGGACTGTCTGTGTCTCCCTGGCAGAACGTAACCACTGGGACGTCTAATCGTCAAACTAAATGGAAAAGGCCAGAGCAGAGTGGTGCACACCAAGACAGTTTGCTTAATTGCTGAAGAGACGCTGCCCTTTAATCTCGTTAAGAAGCCAGCATCATTTACACAGCAGTTAGTAGTTTACACTCTTTTTTCCCCTACAAAGTTCTAGCTGGACGTTTTGCCTGTTTTCCCTGTCTGAGGCAAATGATTAATATAATTTGAAGGGCAATAAATCAATTAATTTCATGATAAATTAAAACTAAATAATTTCCATTTGCCTAATTTAGCGTTTTTCTCCATCAAAAACTGTGTGATAAAGTCTTCAGTCTGGTGCTTTGTTTCCCGAGTTTAAATTCATTTAATGTCATTTCTGTTTTATTTATTTTGAATATTTGAGGTTTTCCAGCTGCAGTGTTAAATGTTCAGTCGATCTTAAATTTCATTCATCTTTGAGAATGTGTTCTTGCATTATTATTCCATTACCATTATTTTACTTGAAAATGGTCTCAAAAAATGACTTATTTTTTAATCACAATTTCTGTGAAAATGTATGACCCAGAAAGCTGTGTTATTGTGACAGGCCTACGTTTATCCAGGTTTAGTGAGTTTGTGCAGATCAAACTAACATATTTACATCGTTTAGTTGAACTGAGATTCGTTTGTTGACTCAACAGGAATCTGAAATCATCACCGACTCACTGCTGCATTCAGACACTTCTCCAAAGTTGTCCTGAAATAAAAGTCCGGTGTGAAGCGAGGAAACTGTGAGAAGCATGACTCATCGCAGCATGACAGTGCGGACAATAAGCCACCAGGACGACCCTCTCCACATCGCTACATGAGCCACGGCGGCTCTGCGCCTTACTGGCTTGCTAATGCACTGCTTTCCCTGCCTTAATGAGCTAATTAGCAGCGCTAACTTGATGTTGGTTTGAAGTTTTTTTTTGAGAGTTAGAAATAAGCGACGTGTCTGTGGTGTGGCCTGAAGCGGAGTCACTGCTGGATCCAACATGGAGCTGAAGCAGCATAAAAACAGCGGGTGCCACATGCAGACTGATTCAGGCTGGATTCCCCCTTCAGGCCACTCAGAGGTTGTTATGAAGTCAACAGTGCGGCCTTGAACCTCCTGAGGAGTCTGCTCAGATATGCTGACATCAGAAAACATGGACGGATCTTTATTTAGTCTCTGACTGGCGCAGAAATTACTCATTTTTTTAAATTAAAAGGAAGATTCAGGAGGTTTTGCAACAGGATGCGCATAAAGGATGGAGGCCAACACCTGATTCGGTGGAATTTTCTGCCATCTAGTGGCTGAAGAGAAAAACTACATAAATGCAACGGCTTAAAATTGGTTTCCAAACATTTTCTGGGCCCCACCGTGGATTACAAATAGCTGTCTGGTTGAACGATGTTTGTGGGGGGGAGAGGATTCTTAGAGACTCCCTGTCTTTAAGAATGGGCTGGGTGGGGAGAAATCGGCTTCTTTTGGGGGAAAAATGAATGTATGTAGCTGAACACAGACAACGACATCGGTAGCCTCCAGGCTACTTGTTAAGCTTAAGGTGATGTATTGATATTAGCTAGCTAGTCATCTTTTAGCTAACATTACCTGCATCCAACAGCTTTACTCAACTCAGTCAGTTAGTTTGGGGAAAAAACTATGAAAAGTTCTTTGCATTTTGCTGGTTTGCTGCTATGATTCTAACACACCTGCAAAGCTCTACAGCAGCAGCAGGTCTCCTTCACTGCTGCACAGGTGTAAACCCAGCGTGAGCCTCGTAGCCATAGGTCATAGCGCTCATGATGCGTTTAAAGGTGGCTCGGAAAAACAGGTTACCACATGTTAACGGATTAAACAGTTTTAACTGCTGATAAAAGTGACGGAGGACACAGATATGGCAAGTGTGGAAGCCCCTACTGTATCAAACTGACATAGGAATAACAGAGTTGGCCATTCTACAGCGTCATGTTTTGTTTTGTTTTTTTTCATCCATCCAGACGGCTTGCCACGCCCCTAAGAGGGGGCGCGCCCCACAGTTTGGGAACCTCTGGCTTAAGAGATGTTTTGTAGTCGCTTAATGAACACATGGAAAAGTTCTGGCGATTCTTTTAATGTTAAATGTTTTTTACTGTTAAAATTGAGTTTAATTGTAGAGCAGGAAGTGGAACTCACCTGTGAGAATTGTCTGAAAAGCCAGCTCAACGTTGGAGGAGTCCAACGCAGACGTCTCCAGGAAAGACAAGCCGTTCTTCTCTAGAGAACAAACAGGTCGTTACACACATATTAACATTCACTTTACATTTCCTCATATTCTGATCTACTGTCCCCACAGGAAACCATCTTATTCTGCTAGAAACACAGCAAAGTTGTTAAAAGCAAGTGTGCCATGCAAAAATTTTACTTTACTTTATTAACATGACATTTTTCCCACTAAATAAATTCTAATAAAAAGGCTGGACTTTCTTATAATGTTTGAAATTAAGGAAAAATTACTTCAATAATTAAATAAATGTTGAGGCTTTTTGAACATCTCTACTGCAACCAAGTGAAACGTTCCGTAACAGTTTTTGTTTGTGCCATTTTTATTTTATAAGCATAAATATTATTAATGTCATAATCCGTTTCGTTTTAAATCCTTTTCTTTAGCTGAAGTAATACCTGAACTTTGACCCTGAAATCCCAGAGAGAGAAGCATGATGTTCAAAGCATCTCCTCCGTCATTACAGGCAAGAATCGTATCTCCTACTCCAACATCTTCCTAACCCAACGACCAGACAGAGACTTAAAGAGGAGCGGCAAAAGCAAATGAGGCGGATCAGCAGTGAAAGCCAACGACTGATGAGTCATCCAGGACTTGTTGCTGCCCGGATACTGAGCCGTTAGTCTGCAGCCATGAGACCATCACACAGCAGCAGTCTTCAGTCAGAGGCCTCGTCAGATTTGTTGCGAGGCTGACTGCTACTGGAGATCCTTCCTGCCCACAGCATCACCATCCAACAAAGATCTAACGTGGTTCAACAAGAATAAAATGCCAGTAGATGGAGAACTGAAAACTGAAACATGAACGTGAGAACATCTGTATAAGTTCAACATCTTGGAAACCTAACTGGTTGGAGCGAAGCGCGGTTAATAGGTTAATAAAGGTGATGTATTTTATTTTACACCATCTGAATAAAATCAGACAGAATGAAGCAGGAGGTTTGTTTCTGCCCACTGGCAGCGCTGCTTTGCATCAAGGCTTCCAGGTTGCGATCATTATGTAAACAAGACATAAATTAGGTCAGTGGAATAAAGAAAAAACAAGCATTTCTACAAACAGCCATGTCTGAGTCAGAGACGGCTTCTTTTATCCTCAAGGATTCTCTTTATGCTGCTCTGAATCAACAGGATTTGTGCCTTTAACTTTCTGGCATTCAGCTCTGCCGAGTCTTTTATCAGCAAAGAAACCAGACAAGCTAAAAAAAAGAGCAGATTTATACAAGTTACACCAATAATCTGGTAAAACGTGTTTTACTTTGATGCTCTTGATTCCTCAGAATAACTAAATATGACACAGACTGCTGCTTTCAGGGAAGACGAGGCCCAAACAGAACCAGGTCAAAGTGTTGAACATCTATCATTTTCTGTATCAGTGACAGAGCCTAATGAGCTGACAGCATAAAGCCTAATCGGGTTTTAATGAGCTTGTCATCAGGCTAAGCTAATGAGGAGCCAATAAAAGGTTGATGAGGCGGCGAACCTGCGAAGCCCTTGGCCTCGTCGGTGGGCACCGCCCTCAGGTGGCGCAGGTCGCTCTTGTTGCCCACCAACATGATGACTATGTTGCTGTCTGCGTGGTCCTGCAGCTCCTTCAGCCAGCGCTCCGCGTTTTCGTAGGTCAGGTGCTTGGCGATGTCGTAGACCAGGAGGGCTCCCACGGCGCCGCGGTAGTACCTGAGGTCAGAGGGTCACAAGCACCGTCACTTCCTGTCACGCCGCTTTGATTTCAGGTTTACCTGCGACAATTCATGGCATTTATTCTCTACTATATTCTGACTTTCTGAGTTTTTTCAAGAAAATCTTTGACTTTTCAAACTAAAATTTCCTTGTTTTGTCTAGAAAATTTCAGAGATTTTTCTGACTCCTTTTTCTCTCGATGTTGATCTAAAGATTTGAGGGGTTTTTTTTATTTGAAGCTTCTCTATCTCAGAAATTTGAATGTTACTTCTAGAGAATTAGAGACTAATTTCAAAATATCTTAAGTTTTTTTTTTTTTTTTACAGAACTGTACTCTTTATTTTTTCCTACCTACATCTGCTCTGACATGCTGGTGTACTTAATGGGAACATCTTTCTTTTGGTGTTTCACACAAACACAATGCAGCGCCATTTGTCTTCTTACTTCCTGTTGCATGCAGTTCTTGTTTGCATGTCAGAGACAGAATGAAGTCTGCAGAGAGCAGAGTGGACTGGATGAAGGAACTCACGCCGAAGTGATGGCTCTGTAGCGCTCCTGTCCCGCCGTGTCCCAGATCTGGGCCTTGATGGTCTTCCCCTCCACCTGGATGCTGCGCGTGGCGAACTCCACCCCGATGGTGCTCTTGCTCTCCAGGTTGAACTCGTTGCGGGTGAAGCGGGACAGCAGGTTACTCTTTCCCACGCCTGAATCGCCGATCAGCACCACTGCAGGGAAAACAGGAGCGTTAACAGGCCGTGTTCATTATTTATGATCCGCTTCATGGATGCTGCAGGTAAAAACGCAAAACCACAAAACTAACAACCAGATTCAGAGGTAGAGAAACTCAGGAGGAAACTACATAAGGGTGAAACTGATCATGTGACCGTGTGCAGTAACCCTGGAAACAATAAAACAAGGCTATGAACTTTCTCACCTCAAATTGCTGCTGTTTATTTCTACATTTAAGTGCTAATAAGGTGATTATTATGCTATAACACAGGTAGAGCATGAATGTGGTCAGCAATAGGGAAAAAAATAAATCTGAGAAAACAGATTTTATGTTTTCTGAGAAAATCTATTAATTTATCAAAGTCTAAAACAGAACCTTTAAAGAAAAAGTAGATTTAATCTTTTTAGAGTTGAATCCTTGGACTGAACGTGGCCCAGTTCTCTGAGACTCAGAAAAACAACTGCAGAAGGACAAGAAACAGAATGTTTCATAAAAACAACCATCAACCTTTTCTAACCCTGCGTGACCTAATATTGTTCTTATGTACAACATGATTCACATGTTCCTGACAGACAGCAGGACATGTGTGACCTGAAAGCATTTCATTATTTCACAAAGGAATAATTCTGATAAATGATCAATGCTGGATTAATCATCAGAATTAAAACAACATTTAGAGTTATAAATTCTACCAACATACAGAGACACATAATCAAAATGACAAAGGTGAAAATATACTTATGCAAAGGGCTAAAACAATATCTAAAAAATTTAATTTAGAAACAAATTGTCAGTGAAATAATACATTTGTGCTTGTTCTCATTAGATGTTTGCATCCCTTCTCCATCACATTACACTTTATAACAGTAATGAAGATTTATCATCAAAACGTCGCTGACTGAGAAAGTCTCATTTTTAATCCATAAAAATTTTATGTAAATTCAGTGTTTAAATTATGACAATTTCTAAAAAGTAATATTATCTATGAATGTTTTATTGTTTATTTTATTGGTTCATAAGTCTTGAATTGAAACAGATGCCATCTCAAAGTCTAAGTTATTACTCAGATTGAGAAAAATATAAAAATCACACAATAAAAAAAATAATATCCAAATGTCTCTATTTGAGCCTCATGACAGAAAGATGGTGCTTTAAATCTATGTATTTTAGCAGCTTGTTAATATATTTATAGCATGAATATGTTTAATAAACATTCTGGGCTGAATTAAAATAATGATGATAGTAAAATATTGACTAATGGTGGAGGAGTGAACAGAAATATTTTAGTTTCCACATCTCATTATAAACAGTTATGCTGTAATAAACTATAGTGCAGAAGAAGGAAGGAAACCAGAAGAGAATTAAAATGATACAGCAGATACAGAGAATCTGCAGCATATGTTAAATATTGTCCAATTAAATAATAAATCATGGGGCCAGTTTGTATCGTGTTGCTGTGCAGAGTCATTAAAAACACATCAACCCTCAACACATCAAGGAGAACAAATGGAAAAACATTTTATCATTTTTCTCCCTTTGGTTTTACTGATGATAACGAGACACGACTTCCACTGTAGTGACCTCAGAGAGGTCACGACCTCCACAGTAGTCAGAGAGGTCACGACCTCCACAGTAGTCAGAGAGGTCACGACCTCCACAGTAGCCAGAGAGGTCACGACCTCCACAGTAGTCAGAGAGGTCATGACCTCCACAGTAGTCGGAGAGGTCATGACCTCTCCCAGAGCCTCCGTTAAGGTTCTCCCTCTCCTTTAAATCCCACTGTGACTGAATCCATCCTGGATATTTGACAGTAAACTGGATCAGGCCAATGTTCCCCCCAGAAAACTTGCTAAGGCCGGTGATAGGGGGCGCTATGGCGACCATCCAGCGACTTGATGTGTTTTTCAGTTAAAAACTGTTTAGAGTTGACTGGAAGTTTGAAAATACCACTAAGTAATTATGTTTTATTGCAAGACAATTAACAAATACCTAAACACCAACTGTAAAGTCTTAAAAAAAGACTAAATATTTTTTGAACTTCAGTTGTTTCATCCGAATTAACAAGTCCAAATTTGCCGATCTTTTATCTGTGACTTGCCACTTTATTCGCTTCAACTGTCAGTGTGTAGGCCTGTAATGACAGAAGTGCTTACGCAGGTCATGAAAAAACTATTATAAATAAACTATGCTCAGCCTGGTGGCCCGCCAGGCTTATAATACACTAAGGGAAATCCTGCAGGCAATATTAAAGACAGCTATTTCCACAGCAGTAGGTGAGTCAGTGTGTCTGAGGACCCACCGCCCTGCAGTTGGGAAACAGGAAGTTGGTTTGGGAACGTTGAACCAACCGTCCACCATGTTTCTGCTTCAGTCCGAGTCGAGCTGCTCGTTTGTTACTGAGCAACTTTAGTTTGGTTTATGTGGGAGTCATATGATGACAGTAAACCCATCATGTTCTGTTTCATCTCACACAAACGACTGTGGGTGGAAAAGAAAAATCATTACACAACTGTTCCTTGGTCCAATGCCACCAGACTGGTAGAGTCATAGCTCCGTTACACACCCAGCCACACACCTATTGTTGAATTAGTCCTTTTTTTAAGCTCAAAGACATGACAGGCCTTTGTCTGTTAATACAATTCTGCGAGTCTGTCTGCTCACCGAGATTAATGGACCGTCTGAAATCCCCTGATAGCACAAAAATGGGAAGAAGGAAGGATAGTCATTACATGTTCAATTTAAGAGCAGAGGTTTATATTCCCCCGCCTCTGAAAAGCAGTAAAAGAGGTTGAGCAGGACGGCTGAGGTCCGAGATACCTTAGCGACTCAGTAAGAGCTCACCCTGCTCGACTCACAAAAAGAAGAACAAAGGGCAACAATGTGAGCGCTTTCTAGATTCAAGCAAAACTCTGAACTGCAGCCGTGTGCTTATCAGGATCCCACCACCGCAGGGAGATCCAGATTAGTTTGGTCACATAAAAACCTGATTGAATCGCAGCGTCTCTGTGGACGCTCGCTCTGCACGCAGGTATTTCCAGTTTGACGAGCTGCTCGAAATTTTGACAAAAGGCTGCAAGCGAATCACCTCCAAGTGGCTCTGAGGAGCTTCAACCGCTTCTACCATGACTGCAACAATGGCGGCCCCTCCCCAGGTACTGCGCCCTCACATCAGGTGAGGCAACGACTCAGCAGATTAGGCTGAATTGCCTGGGAGATTTCTGCTAAAACGTGACAAATTAAAACCGCCAGAAACAACAAAAAACATTTTTTTTTAGCTTTGATAGTCTTTATAGTCATTATCATACCATGAAATGGTGTGATAATAATGTATTGGAATTCAAAGCATTCCTTTAATCATAACCTATTCATACCATACCAACTTTATTTATAAAGCTCTTTAAAACAACCACAGCTAATACAAAGTGCTGTACATTAAAACACAACATAATAAAATAAAAAATAAAAAAAACGTACAGTTTAAAAATAAAAACATACACTTTAAGACTAGATCCCGCTGGAGTTAAAAGCCAAGTAAAATAAATGGGGTTTAAGACGAACTTTAAATCAAATCAAAGCTGTATTTTTGTAGTAGTTTAATTTTTAAAGGATTACGATGCGGAGGTAAAAAGGTAAAAAAAAAATAGAAAGCAAAAATTTGTACATATTTTGCAGCCTGGATGTGAGTTTGTCTCTTTATCAATCAATCCATTCATCCAGGAATTCAACAAAATCAAGCCAACAGGATGGTTTGGTATTTTTTAACTTTTTTAAAGGCAAATTGTACAACTTTTAAACTTTTACTACAAAACAAACTTAACCCTCTCTGTCAGAAGTCAGAGGTCATCTGACCGTGACCCCTCATCCCCAGGTGATTGCGTCATCGCCCTGGAAGATGATGAACTCTGAAGCAAATGATGCCTAAAGCGACACATTAGAGTCATATTATCTACCTTACATGACCCATAAGCCACTGACTTTATTTAATGACGTAAACCGACAGACTTTAGGCTTAAGCAGGTGTCCCGGTCTCGTACTCCGGTTTACGACACCGACATCCCCGCGGTGGCATCAAATGACACAGGTGAAACTGACATTTAGCCAGCTAGCTGAAAACGAAGAAACGACCACTCACCTTTGAAGAGGTAATCATACTCGTCCTCTTTGTGCGTCATAGTTTCTCTGCTTGAAGTCGAACAAACTTCGGGCGTATTTTAGTTACTTCGAAAAACGACCGACAAAACGTCCGCGACTTTAGCCCTGCCCCGTTTTCACTCTCACTACAACGACGTAGAAAAATAACCGTAGAAGTACCAAAAAAAAGTGAAGCAGTAGGTTTTAAATGTAATAAAATGACAATAACATCCAGAAGAGCAGAAAGTTCAGGGCCGTCTTCCTCTCCTTCCTACACTTGCCATTACCGAGACTGCGACGTAACGTCAACGCTAAATCCCGCCTCTCATGCTCTGCTAGTGGTCAATGGGGATTTGACAGTTGTTACTTGCCTCGACGTGATTGGTCAGCTATGCTGTCGATTGTGAGTCAGCTGCCAGTTGTTAACTTGTATGACGACGCGCAGCAACAGGTAAAATATGGCAAGTGAAGTTATCATATAGTAATGGGAACTCCATAATGGAAACGGAAATTAATATTTCGGCTGTTTAGCTCTCCCTTGCTCCCGTATATAATAAAAGTAACATTTCAAATGTCATTCTTTTTGTAACGAATGTTATGGATGATTATTTCCAATCAAGAGAGTGAAAAACGTGTACCCAGATGTTGAATGTTCAATATACTTTTACTCAAGCAGAGGAGAAGCTTAGCTATTGAAAAACCTATTCAAGTATGTGTAACAAAAGAAAAAAAACAATTAACCCCACTGCATAACAGTTTGATCATAATGTGCAAATTTTCATATGTTAAGAATGTGATAAAAAATTTTCGCCAAAAAGTAGAACATTTCCTCTTCTACTTTTTAAAAACATTATATCTTTGAAATCAATGTATAGCGTGGTTAACATTATAACATTATATAACTGCATAAGACCTCACTGTTTGCTCTACATTCCCTTCAAATCAAAATGAGACAAGTTGAAATAATTTCACTGCGTAAATATAACTATCACTATTTGAATTATTTACAATGCACAACTAATTTTCTGAGATCTGTTTAACAATATTTTTTAAATATCTCATATAACATTTCATAATGTTTTTTGAACATCATAGTTTCAAACAAGCAACAACAAGTATCTTAAACCTTATTTTAGAACAATATCAACGGAGGGGACCTTTTTCTATTGAAAATTCGCGCTATTTTAGATATATTTCATATTATTATCGATTATCGATTGGTACCGATGTCATTTTTGATCGCTGTGAGAAACGTTTTTTATTACATACTATAATTGCTTGCCATACAGGAACAAGCCTCAGGTGAGCTTGGAAAGCGCGAGACCCAGCTGGCAACCAGCGGGATCGTCCATCTGATCTGAGTAATTACGTGTCACTGCGGCTCGTTGGTCCGTAGAGGGAATGAAGCAGCAACGGAGCTGCAGCAACATAAACAGGCGGAGTTTTAAGGCTGTTCGGTGGGATAGAACTTAAATCAAAGTCAAACGTAAAATAGTCAAAACAAACACGAGTTCAACAGCTACAGCTACATCATTTTCCACCTTTCCGTTTTATTTTAACATGTTTTATTGCTGCTTTATGGGTTGATACATGTTTATTATTAGAAATATATTTTATAAAACTCATATATTGTGCACTTACTTGTTTTAGAAAGTTTTTATTGTTCACTTTATGCCGTTAAATTTTGTTTCTTCAAGAGTAGATACTAAAATTTCCTTTGCCTCCTGTCAATTTCTTCTAGCAAATATCTGGAATATTGAGCCAGTTGAGCTTGAAATGGTATTTGGGAATCCAACTGCCATCTACATGTTCAGAAACGATGGCTGTTGATGAAGGATCAGAGTACATTACTGGCCAAGATCAGGCGGAGCCAGCCCGAAGCAAAAGCAAGCCAGGCGGCTGATGATTTTTAAACCCACAAAACCATCAGGGGTCTCCAATAAATGTTTCGATTTAACAACAACCAGATCTAGCTCTGAGGAGGAGCTGCTCCTAAAAGGCGGAACTAAATCCACCCAGGAATTTGGCACCACTGAATGGTTGCCATGGAGATCAAAAATGATTTCTGAAATTCATGAGAGAATCAAAGCAAAACTCCAGGGATGTTTTCGAAGTGAGAATAACATTATAACATGATGTAAAACTCAAAAATGTCAATTTTACATAATACTGACCCTTTAAGAATAATAGTATTTGTATTGTTTTGCTAGCATAGTTACAATCTATTGCTAGACTTTGTCTAATATTTGAGTTTGAGCTTCAGTTTGTTCACAAATATTTTTCAGCAAATATTAACCAGTTATGCCTGTTTGGTTTCAGTCAGTTTAACTTCACTCCATCTCCCAGATTTACACCAAATATGGATAAAAACCATCAGTGGTGGTCATGAGGGGCCCCTATATAAAATTCTGCTCAGGGCCCCATTCAACTCTGCGCTGCTCCTGATAGCAGGTGTTGAACCCAAAATAAATGACTACTTTTGACTCAAATGGAAACAATAGATCACCAATGTAACCTGGAGTAGGATGAAAAAATGTAACATTTTAGAACATCTGTTATTTATTAATCTCAGGTTTCACTGCAGAAAATCCCATGAAATCAGAATTAGAAAGTTCAGAATAACTCACATTCAGAGTCTTCAGGCCTATTATGTTTATTCATTTTTATGTTGCTAATAACATTTTTATGTACTGAATCTTTTTGCCCTATAAACGTTGTGACGTACTTTGGGACTCGTGTTACATTTTTCAGTTAAACAGTGATTCCTGGAAATGTCCTGCTGTCATGTTTAGACAACACATAGTCGGCCAACTTCTTTCTACTTGTTTTTTACTTGGGTCAGAAAAAGAAAACAACTAAATTCATTTCTCTCCTTCTAAAATGTTAGACATTTCTGATTATAAGGCACCAACAATGAATTTACATAAATATTTATTTCTCACTAAAACGCAGTCAGAGTAATCAGCTGCAGTACAATCTGATCACTGAGGTCAAGACTCAAAACACTCATCATCATCATAATCATCATCATCATCATCATCATTGAGCAGCTGGGAGCTCTTTATCAGTCAGATATTATCTCTCATTTAAACTGTACATATGTGTATATAAATGCTTCCACTTCCCACCACAGACAGTCTCAAAGGTCCATTCAGTGTTTCAGTGTTGACTTTTGTTGCAGAATGGAAGCTTGGAGCTGGTTTCATGTTTAAAACCTGTGCAGCTCAGT
The DNA here is from genome assembly GCA_903067075.1 of Micropoecilia bifurca. Classification (NCBI taxonomy): domain Eukaryota; kingdom Metazoa; phylum Chordata; class Actinopteri; order Cyprinodontiformes; family Poeciliidae; genus Micropoecilia; species Micropoecilia bifurca. The sequence goes on along the minus strand of CAEGAF010031845.1, from coordinate 9,261 downwards.
AACCAGCTGCTTCTCTGAATGCAGCCGTTTGTTTGGTCATGTGGAGTCTCAGTCTCTGGTCAGCCGCAGCGCGGAGCTGCAGGTGGGGCCCCTGGGGCCCCTGAGGCCCCTGAGGCCCCCAGAGGAATGTTTGGGTTCAGATGTTGTTGCAGCAAGGCTTCTTCTCCTCCTCCTGGCTTTCTGCTCTGGAGTTGTTCAGGGTCACGGCGCTTATGGACCCTCGCACCACTTCTTTGCTGTTCACCTTTTTATGAATCTCTGTGTGACAAAAATTATATATCTTGAATATTTAAAGCATAGCCAGTTTATTTTTTTAAATATAGCTTCTGTGGAGTACCTGTGAGTAGTCAGTATGTGATAGACAGTAACACAGAAAATAGTCATCTACTACAGGTAAGATGATTACGACCAACAACTATTCCATAGTACCATAAACAGTATTTACAATCATTCCAACAGAACACAGTAAAAATACCAGTGTTGAATTAACACCCCAAAGTGTCTATATGTGTCCAAGTCAGCAGGTGTTAAAGTAACACTTTTGAAAGTGTTAAAAGATTGACACCCATNATTAACATTGGTCTATAATACTGAAATGGGTTTAAGAAAAGTTAAACTTTCCATTTCTGTGTATTGTTTTGAATATTTTCCACTGGATTTGATTGACATTGACACCTTGTGGGTCAATTATTTACTTTTTTAACACCACATTATGTTTAGTGATCAACACTACACTGGTGTTACTTTTGATATATTTGATATATTTTAACACCAGCACCATTGTAAATGTTAATGTGACTCTGTAGTGTTGAATTGAACACCAGCTGACTTGGACACATATAGAAACTTTTGGGTGTTAATTCAACCCTGGCATTTTTACTGTGTAAGGGAAGTGATTCAGACACATGACAATTTGTTGTATGTAAAATAAAAAAAATAAATAAAAACTGACAATTCACCTTCCAAGACTTTGTTGAACGCTGCTTCCACATTAGTCGACTGCAAGGCCGAGGTTTCCAGGAACAACAGACCTTTCTTTTCTAGAGGAAAAGATCATCAGAGGACATTTTATGAGATTGAGTCATACGCTGCAGAATCTCACATGTGATCTTTGAAAGTCATGACATCATCAAGTTTCCACCTGCAAAGTCTTTGGCCTCCTCAGACGGAACAGATCTCTCGGACTCCAGGTCAGACTTGTTGCCCACCAGCATCACCACGATGTGGGGGTCAGCGTGGTCATACAGCTCCTTCAGCCAGCGCTCCACGCTCTCATAGGTCAGATGTTTGGTGATGTCATAGACCAGCAGGGCCCCCACCGCCCCCCTGTAGTACCTGAGAGAAGGACAGCCGCGTTAGTCGGTTTGACATGTCAAAGGTCAGAGCTGGAGAAGAAAAGAGGAATTTATAGTTAACCTGTTTTTACTTTCACATCATTTCCACTGCAGTGAGGCTCATAACATGTTGGAGCTTATTTGCATGTCTAAACAAACTCTGACATGCAGGTGATTTTACATCTTCTGTTTGATGTCTTGTGAAAAGGGCCGCTGGAAAAAATGTCAGAATCCTGACAAAAAGTCTGAATTCTTAGAAAAAATATGTAATTTAATATTTTCCCCAGTGGCCCTAATTCTCTTCCGTATCTAACTTTAGGAGAGCAGAAATCAGGAACTTGAAAAGCTGGACCTTTGGGTTGAGTTAGAACAGAACAACTGTTGATCTGTGATCCGTCTGGTTGGTTGGCTTTGCTTAGATTACTCTGTAAAAACTAACATTTTGAGAAATAAGTTTTCTCAGAATTCAAAGGTGATTCTCCACTGATTCTCCCCCATCAACTGGGAGCAAATTTTCTTCCAGTTGCCTTAATTTTGAAGTAATACAATAAAAACCTACTGAGATGCCGATTTTGCAGCAGGTTCAGCTTTGGTTAGCAAGAAATCTTAAACTTAAGCCTTGTATACATGACAATGTTTCCAAAAAATGTTTTCCATTGTGTATCCGGAAGAAAAATTGTACATGCCAGGCCAGCAGGAGGCAGTGTTTTTGTAATCCTGCAAAATAGTTTAATTCATCTTTGCTGAAGCATAAATGACTGCTTTTGCTTTAAAATGCCAAGTAATCTGGAGCGGCGGAGCAGCACATACAGAACATGGACACCAACAAATCACAGCAAATATCACCATGTTTTATGACAGCGGCAGCCATTTTGGATTTTGAGGCTGGAGCTGTTAAGGTAAAAAACACATTGAGAGAAGAATGTTACATCAGACCAATGAAAATACATTTTATTCCAATCATGACACGATCAGTTGTGGCAACATTTTATTTGATGTTCCTTATTATACTGTTCATTGGTAATTATAAGGAAAGCTTCTTCTGTAATGAGTCAACTGCTATTTGTTTAATAGGAAAGGCTGAAACATGACAGTTCATAAAATCATTCCACAGGGTGTGTTTACCTCCATGAACTCTTATGAGTTCATGACCTTTACTGAAAGAAAACCTTCTCACCTGGCTAACCCTAAAAAGCTCATTTAAGCTGCTACTATTCACAGAAGCATCAATAATAATGTGTAACATAACATGATTGATAAAGAAAAAGAAAATTGTCTGCTTAAACAATTACTTGCTTCAAATATGGCACCTTGTCTCCCTCACTTCTCTAACAGGTGAGACTGTTAGGGATGATTATTTGATCCTTACATCACCTTCATTCAGAAACACTTAGCAAAGGCAAATGTTTCTGCAGTTTGGAGCTCATAATTTCTTTCCTTACAATTACAATCCTCCTCTCTTCTCTTCCTCCAGCAGCATAATTAATTCCAGTTTAATGGGTTTTTGCTGGTTGTTGCAGGATAAATGTGAAATTCCATGGGATTGGGAATTTGCATGCTGGAGTAAGTCAGTGAGTAATTACTGCAACATCCAGGCTGACAAGAAAAGAGCTAATCCAGCGATGAAGCATATCCTCTGATTCTGACACGGCTCTATTGTTTAAAACCAGTTTCCTCTGTTAATCCCCGTAGTTTAATTAAAAACAGAGGGAATCAGTGGTGCCTTTAGAAAAGGAGACCCAGGGAGGGTCCAGAGGTTTTCTGGTGGACGCAGCTGGATTCTGATCCGTGGGGAGGGAGTGGAGTCAGGTAAAGGTTTCCTGTTCTGGGGATCAGGGCGCGTCTCTGCCTGTGTTTTGGCTCAGAACTGCATCAGCTCAGGATGCTGATAGAAAAGGTTGCCCAACTACCAATGGTGCAAGAAAACAAGCTCTTCACGAGTCACATTTTGAAGAAACGCAGTTTGGAAATTCACTTTCTTAACTCCAACCAGCATCACTGAGACCTGATGCAACATCCTGCCGGATCGCTGCATCACCACAGTTCTGGACTAATCTATTAATATGGTCCAATATATTTAGAGATGCACCTGATATTATGATCTGTAACTGTCCCGATTTTGAAGAAAAATGTAGATCAGGAATCTGTGACAATGTTTCCAATCCATAATGGCAGATCTATTCAGCCTAAATCTATGCTTTGTGCTCTGAGCAACATGATGCTTTATTATTTATTTTGAATTATATTTAGGATTCCTAATTACACTTTCTGGACCATTTGAAAGAAGATTTGTTGCTGTTTATTTTTACATGTTTGATCAAGACAGTCAACCTATTGTGTTGTTAGTTTCATTGTCTTTATTATTTATTTTTCATTGGTTGTTATTCTGCTGTTTGCACTGACTGAACTTTAAAGTTGTGTAGTTTTTACATGTTCGACCAAATTATTGGTGTATTTAGTGTGCTGTATTGGCGCAGATACATTTATAATTCAGTACATTTATGTCTGTGGTTTTTAAAAAAAGAAACTATTTAAGTCAGTTCAGTATCAGCCGACAGTAAACCTCAAATATAAATATCAATATTATGAAATAAGTGAAAAACGTGGTTCCATTGGAAACCTGCGGGTGTGAAAATGTTTTTTACTGTTTCAGATTGAGTTGCAACTTCATGCTTCTCTTTCTTACCAAAATTAAATTAAACAAAAAATAATTAGAATCCTTTATCTGTTTATTTTATTGTTACTTCTTTTTTATCATTAATTTCTAATTAATTTCTTGCCTCCTGAGTACTTTTCACTTGATGATTTACAACAGCCATTTTGTAGCAAACACAGTAGTAAAACAAACCAACCTCATTACCTAGCAACCAAGCTCAGTGTTGGTTGCTAGGTAACGAGGCTGGGCTTGGCTGGGTTGCTAGGTAACGGCTCTGAGCTCAGTTAGGAGGTTTTGAAACGACTCATTTTCCAGACACCAAAAACATGAACTCATATTTATAAACAAAGTCATTCTAACTGAATTATTTATGTTTATCTTATGATTATTCATAATTTTAGAATATAAATTGTAAACTATGCTAAGACAAACTTGCTCCAAAAATCTGTTGCCTACGGAGGAATTCAGGAATGGAATAAATTACCTTAAAAAAGATCAACAAGATCACATTTTTATTAAATCTTATTTTTAAAAAGAATCTAGGTTCATGTGTGCAATTTGTAAAATGTGACGTCTGGCTGATCATCTGCATCTTACATGTTAATGTTGAAATTGCCTTGTGTTGTATGAATGTTTGTGTGTGAATATGTTGTTTACATCTGCTGCGCTCATCACATGAGTCGCTTGTCAGTGAAACGCTGGTAAAAAAGTTGTTAAAGTGTCAATACAGGAGCCATTTTGTTATGACTTCCTGAAAGCGGAGTTTCAGTTTTTAAAGAGACAGACGCCCAACTGCAAATGGGTAAATCAAGAAAGAATTTTATTTTATGTCATATTTGATATATATAGCATTTTTATACAGCTATGCTACAAAATGGCGTTATGTGTCTGGAAAACACGCAGTTTTGCCCTTTTAAGGACAAAACAGCTGAGACCCAAATAGAACAACGAAACATGCAAAATTAGATTTTTGCATACCAGGTGCCCATTAAAGGCCCATCATGTTCCAATAAATGCTCTTTCGGGTCGGGTGGTACTCACGCAGAAGTGATGGCCCGGTATCGTTCCAGGCCGGCTGTATCCCAGATCTGGGCCTTGATGTACAAGTCGTTGAGATGCACCGTCCGTGTGCTGAACTCCACCCCGATGGTTGTGCGGCTGTCATGGCTGAACTCGTTTTTGGTGAAGCGGGACAGCAGATTGCTCTTCCCAACACCAGATTCCCCAATTAGAACCACTGGAAAAGAGCCAAACAGAGTTTATTTTTTAATTCAAAGCTCCAGACATTCATCACATCCACTAACAGCTCTGAACTAAAGCTACTGGATCTGGGTGTTGCCCTCCAAATGTAATTACGCCATAAATCTGGAGTCTTAGCTGTCTGACATTTCATAAGAACACCATTAAGAAACAGTAATTGTTTAAACCTCAGCCCACAGAGAAATATTGCAAAACTGAGCTATAGCAACATGATTACCAATTAGGTTTTTGTAGAGGATATAATTTCAAACAAGCCACCAATTTCACAACAGGTGTGGAAAATATTTGTCCCTCAGCCTTTCAGGATGCAGGTCCTATTTCCCTCCAGGAAGGCTGAGGAAAAATCAGGCAAAGATGTGGATGTCAAACCAAATGAGGCTTTGTTCCGGAGTCGTCAAACAGTCAGCATGGGGGTAAGGCAGGTCAGAATCAGGTGGAACAAGTTTAGCAGCTACTTCCTTTACTCTGGGCCGGTGGAACCTACCTGGAGGGTAAATAGTCTCACCCCCTCTGCACATTTCACTGACTAATGTTTGGCTTTCGGTCATAAGAGGCTGATTCAGAAAACAGAAAACAATCCAAAAGGCTTGGCTTAACTGGTCCAGACCTGAGACAGAAGCAACACATGGATGTGTTGAAGTTAGAGCTTAATGCTGGGATGGGTTAAGATGACAAGCCCAGGATCTACTCCAAGAATTAAATGTTACTTGATGAACAAGTAGCATTGTAACATTGTGTATTAAACGCCTGAGAAAGAGGAAATGTGAAACTGACAGATGGTTTGAAATTAAATGGATTTTTACCTTAGGTTAGTTAAGTGAAAACATATTGTCTTTTGAACCAGCAAACACTGAATTTTCCCAAAAGGGAATTATTTTTAATGCACATTTTACCAGAATTTGGGTAAAGTAATGATGCAATAATCAAATTAGAAGGACAATATTTAACCTGAAGCCTATTTCTGATCTCATCTACTCGGGATTTGCATTTTAAAAATAGAATAGTGTAAATGGGTGGTGGTGTCTGTGTGTCTGCTGCCTTCTCTGAGTTATTTTGTTTCTTCCTTTGCTTATTTTAGATTGTTTTATAAAGGCAAATGCTTCTGAAATTTTATTTATTTCATATAATGGCAATAAAATTACTATTACTCTATTTTATTTAATCTTGAGTGTTGTGTTATATCTTGAATTTGAATATTGGAGATAAATTGTCACATGCTAGCAAACAGATGCTAAATACTACACCTGTAGCTAACTGCTCAATGTATCCATTAAATTCCCCCCATATGGTATTTTTTGAACAAATACCAAATGAAATCTGGGAAACAAGACAAAACAAAACAAGAAAAAAGACTAAATAAAAACTTGGTGTTAAAAAGCTTGGCCATTAGCCTGTTTCATGTTGCTATAGCAACAATAAAGCAATGATGTTTCTGAAAAATGTCATGCTGGAGGACAAAAAACCGAGTAATGCAAGAAAACAGAAATAAAAAACTAGTATCAGAGCAATCGTTGAAAGAAAATATGTTGCTTGTAAACTGGAGCTGAAATTTATTGAGGGGCTAAATTAACACCAGATGCCAGTGAGCTAATTTAGTCCAAACATGCTAACTAGTGGGAGTTTACAGCCAAACAAATGGGAGGAAGAGCTGCCTGCGTCGTTGGGTTTTAAAGGCATAGCTGCCATTAAATGTAAATTATTAGGACAATTCAACACAGACGTTTAGCTTAGATTTTCAGAACTGGATCTGGACTTTTTTTTTTTTTTTTTTAATTTCTGATTTTTAACAAAACAATTAGCACCATACATAGACATTCAAGTCATACTTGGGACAGTACTTTGGAGAATAAGCATAAACTGATAAATGACAAGACAAGAACCAAAAATAGAACAAGGCGCATACAAACTAAAATCCAACAATTAATTCCATAAGTACATGGATAAAAAGTAGATAACTAAAAATAAACAAGCAGAGGTAGCAGAAAGAAAATAAAATACAAATCAAACAGAAAACAACTAAAACGGGGCAGCTAAAGGGCTTAATGTATTCTGTGCTACTAAAATTGTTCTAAGACTTAGATAAAGGGTGTATGCCATTACAACTGGTAAGTAAGGGGAGCACCACTCATGGGGTCACATCGAGTGTCAAAGACCTTACATGGTCCAGAAACGGTGACCAGATTCTTGAAAATGTGATTTCAGAGCCTTTGACAGTATGCCTAATTTTTTCCAGTTTCATGAACGAAAGGGCATCTTTTATCCAACGAGAATGTGAGGGTGGGAGAGGGTTCTTCCAATGCATCAGTATAATACGTCTAGCCAGTAGAGTGAGGAAGGCCACAAGGTCAGCATGATGGGATGGCAGTAACTGGTTTTTGGGGAGAACCCCAAATAGAGCAGTGAGTGGAGAGGGCTGTACTGTGGTCGAGGTGATTACAGAAAGTGAGTCAAAAACAGATTTCCAAAACAGAAATAGGGAGGAACAGGTCCAAAACATATGACCGAGAGTGGCTGGGCCCAAACCACACTTCACACAGCTTGAGTCCACGTCTGGAAAGATTCGAGCCAGTTTGCTTTTGGACCAGTGAACTCTGTGGACGACTTTACATTGAATAATTCTATGTCGGGAACAAATTGATGAGGTGTTAATGCGTTCTAGAATAGTTTGCCACATTTCATTATCAATCTCTGTGTTAAGATCATCAGACCAAGTGGCTTGAAGATGGTCAAACCCAGGAGTCACATTGGATGTTAAGAGGTTGTATATTTTTGATATTGTACCCTTTGGAGTGGGACTAATTTCTAGCAGCTGATCAACCATATTGGGGGCAGGAATTATCGGAAAACCTGGGAAACGATGACGAATAAAGTCTCTAACTTGTAAAAATCTAAAAAAGTGGACAACTGGTAAGTTAAAATTTGAAGATAATTGAGCAAATGAGGCAAAAGTACCATCTAGGTATAGATCTTTCACAGAGAAAAGTCCATGGCTTTTCCAAACTGAAAAAGTTTTATCAATGAGTGAGGGTGGAAATAGAGGATTAGAGTTTAGTGGTGATAAAAGAGGTATTCTCTGGATCCCAAAATGCTGCATAATCTGAGCCCATATTCTAAGGCAGTTCTTAACAATTATATTGTTAGTGTAAGTTATAGGAGATGTTGCAGGGGGAAGGCATAAGAGAGAGTACAAGGAAGCAGAGCTACACGAGGCCTCTTCTACTGGTAACCATTTGGGAATCTCACAGTTCACATTGCACCAAAATAACATTGTACGGATATTAACAGACCAATAATAGCATATGAAATTTGGTGTGGCAAGCCCTCCCATTTCCTTACTTTTCTGTAGGATACTCTTTTTTATTCTAGGAGGTTTTCTGTTCCATATGAAATGAAAAACTGAAGCATCGAGTGTCTTGAAAAATTTTTTGGGGATAAATACTGGTAAACACTGGAAGAGGTACAATAATTTTGGCAAAACATTCATCTTAATACAGCTGATCCTGCCTGGTAAAGAAAGTGGCAGCATGGACCAGCGCTCTAAGTCCTGAGTCAGCTGGTCAAGTAAGGGAGTAGAGTTAGCTTTAAAAAGTTGTGAGAAATTCTTAGTTACATGGATTCCCAGATACTTAAATGCTTTCAGAGAAATCTTGAATGGTAAGCTAGTGAGTGGGTAGGCCATAGCTGCATCATTAATTGGAAATAATTCACTTTTATTTAAGTTCAATTTATATCCAGATATTTGTCCAAACTTTTCAAGCAGGTCTAATACTAGAGGCATTGAGGTCTCTGGGTCTGAGAGAAAGAGTAACAGGTCATCTGCATATAAAGAGACTTTATGGTCCAGACCACCTCTTGTGATGCCGTGCATGGGACTGGATCTAAGGGCTGCAGCTAGAGGCTCTATAGCAATTGCAAACAAAAGAGGGGAGAGTGGACAGCCCTGGCGAGTTCCACGGCCTAGGTGAAAATATTCTGAGTGGTCATTATTTGTGCGGACACTGGCTAATGGAG
>CAEGAF010031833.1:0-50532 GCA_903067075.1 Micropoecilia bifurca | reverse complement strand
ACAGAGACACACAGGACAAACAACCATGCACACACACACTCACACCTAGGGGCAATTTGGACAGACCAATCAACCTGACAGTCATGTTTTTGGACTGTGGGAGGAAACCGGAGAACCCGGAGAAAACCCACGCATGCACAGGGAGAACATGCAAACTCCATGCAGAAGGGCCGGGGCCGGGAATCGAACCCAGAGCCTTCTTGCTGCAAGGCGGCAGCTCTACCAACTGCGCCACTGTGCAGTTGGTAGAGTATTGTTGTGATTCAATTATTTAATATGTGTAGTTCAGCAACCGAATTTGTGCAAAGCTCAACATACAGCTGAATACAACATCATTAGAACAAACGTAGTTTCTCTACATTTGACCATTTTGCCCATCTCTGCCGTATTTATACTCTCTGCCCACCATTGATGTATTATTTGCAATCATGGCTGTCATTAACTTTGTATATTATGTTTTTCTATGAAAGGAAACCTGGCCCGTTGGTTTTTTGTGTGGCTTTAGTTGTTGTCCTCCCTTCTCAGCTTCTGCTCAATCACGGCAGATGGCTGCTCATGCTGAGCCTGGTTCTGTTGGGGTTTTCCCTATTAAAAGGAAGTAGTTCTTTCCAACTGAGGAATCTTTTTTTAAACAGTTCATTATCTATTTTTACATTTTTTGTACCCCTCCTAGGTACATTTTTAAAGGTAGTTTCATTCAACACGGAAGGTTCATTTTGGCTTGAAATAAAACAGAGGTTTCATTCTCTTGCCATTAATCTTCAACTCTCTCAGATTCTCAATCAGACTTAGGTTTTGGCCAAATATCGGTGGGCCACTCAAAAACATTAAATTAACCAATAAAGTATGTATTGGTAAAGATAAATAACTTTAAACTTGAAACTCCTGGGGATACAGTTGTGGGTGTAACTGTATACCTAGGAAGTGCTATTAAAATAAAAAGTTTTATAAATCATTATTCCATTTAATAAAATATATTGAACTCACCTTTCTTTAATCACCACACAAGAGAAAATACACATTTAAATATGCAATTTCTTAGAGTGATTGGTGTACAGAGCCAAATTTAAGAAATTAAACTTTTCAAGTAATGCACTTAAATCAAAGCAAAACATATTTTTTCTGGATTGGATTAAAGTAAATTAAACGTTCTTGCTCCTTCCCGTACTTTCGCTTTAAATTTCCCTGACGTGAACAGCCCCAAACCTCATTCACTCACTCTCTGCTGCTGCTACCCGGACTTCCGTTGAAAATATCTACATGCAGCTCTTGACTGAGAGGACTTTGAACAATCTTAAACCGCTTTAATCCAACCTGCTGTAGCTGAAAGTGTGGCTGCAACGCTTATTGACTAAATGGCCTTTGTTTTGTTTGGAAGACGTTTGTTTAAATGCAGCAGAGACGTCGGGAAGATCATGGAGGCGTCGCAGCTGTACTGGTAACTGTTTGCATTCAGTAGGAGAACGTTTAATGTTTCAAAGTTCTTCAAACTGACTCAAAAACAGATGAGAAGTTCGTTCTGACAGGGCTAGCTTTAGTGCTAGGTGCTTCTGTTTTTACTTCGATGAGTGTGTTTTTTTCTTACATCCACTAGATGGCGCAATTTCTTTAGATGCGCAAGAATGATGAAAGTTGCCAAAATCACCAGGGAAACACCCAAAACTCCTTTTGAGTTTAACTTGCAATTATTTCACAGGGGATTCACGTGTATTTTCTAATTAAGTACTTTTTTTTAGGTTAATGCTTTAATTCCTGTTTAGGAATTACACGGTAAATTTAACTCAGTTCTACTTTTAATTAATTTTGCTCATATTGTGGACAGCACACATTTTACACTTTAAAACAGTCTGCTAGAGATTATCCTAAAATCATTTAAAGATTGTCAATTTTAGAAAAAACTTCTAGCTTGTTTAGTTATTCTGTTGTAAAGCATTATTTAAATAAGATAAAATATTTCTTCCCAAATAGGAGCATCCGAATGCACGTCTCTGATGACATCCCATGAAGCATATAGCAATAATCGTAAATTAATTTAGATATTTCTTTTTTTTTGTCACATTTAAAGGTGTTCGAGATGTGAGAACACTATAGGTTGTAAAGAGAATTAGAGCCGATTAGAATAGCTTGATTTCCTTATCAAAGACTTTTAGCACTCGTGTGGAGTTAAGCTATTACAAAAATAATATTGTCAGGTCAATGAATTTCATTATTATGACTTCCAGTGTTTCCTGAAGAGCTCTGTGGTAATGACATGGCTACAATCTGGAAGACCGTTTTTCTAATAAAACGTAGCAATGGCTTAAAATGTTTACATTGTATTGTAATTGCATTAAGAAACTAATTTATGAAACTTGTAAAAAAAACTTTAGACTTTCTTACCCTGCGAGTTGTTTTGACCCCTTTCTGAACTCCCTGAGATTATTATGCTACACTTTTTTTCTCTGCTTCACAAAATAATTCACACTACTCTATGCAGTCATGTATCCTTCAGATCCAAGCCCATTTTTAAGCATCTCTTCTCATGTTTGCTCAGACGCCACTTTGTTTCTCTGCAGCTCTTCAGCTTCCTCGGGCAAGCGGCGTGTTAACAGCGTTGATCTGTACTACGAGCAAACAGGACAAGGGAAACATGCAGTTCTTCTCTTTTCTGGTGCTCTGGGTAAACACAGACCCACCAATCTGAAGATAAGCCTTAATACCTTGTGTACAACAGATCTGCCTTTTTTACCACAGGAAGCACAAAGACAGATTTCGGTCCACAGCTGAAGTCTCTGAACAAAGAGCGTTTCACTGTGGTGGGGTGGGATCCCCGTGGGTACGGGCAATCCCGTCCTCCAGATCGAGACTTCCCTTCTGACTTCTTTGAGAGGGATGCAAAGGATGGAGTAGATCTGATGAAGGTGACTTCTGACGACACTTAACTGTACAGAACCAGTTTCTGTGTGTTTCAATCCTCTTCCTATGAAAATTGCAAAAGAAAAAAAAACGCTACATAAAACATAGTTCATGTTCTGATTATTTCTTTCCACCGAATTATGAAACATGGTCAAAAACATGTCTTAAAGGGAAGGAAAACAACAAGTTTAAGAGACAATAAATAGCGTACATTAGTACTTTAGTGGCTAACAATCCAAATAAAATCTTTGCTTTCACTGCCTTCTTTTTGTCAGTACAAAATTTCTGCTGATGTCCACGTATCGCTTCTTTAAATTAGTTGTTCTTTCCAGACATTGTTTCTGTATCGTTTTATCTGTGATATATTGGCTACAACAATGACTCATTTTTCCTCAGTGTCTGAGCAAAATTAGGAAGAGTGAGTGACTTTAACTGTTTTAAGTATTGAAACGCCCCTCGTCCTGTACACATGCAACATTAGGTCAAATGACTTTCTAGAGCTTGTCAATATTGTAATTCTTGTTTAAAAAGTGAGATGTTTCATCTGTTTTAAAGTATATATAAAACTATATCATCACTTATGTGTGTATCACAAAAATGTATACTATTTTTAAAGGTTATTATGGAAATATTTGTAAAAAATATTCCTTCATTGGTATTTTGTTCATGTTTTTTTTACAGACTCTAGGTTTTAAGCAATTCTCTTTGCTGGGTTGGAGCGACGGGGGAATCAGTGCTATGATTGCAGCTGCAAGGAACCCTGAGCTGATAAATAAGATGGTCGTCTGGGGATCTAATGTCTTCGTTACTCAGGATGACCTCAAGCTTTACAACAGTACTCCAGTTTTTATTGTCCAAAATAGCTGCCGGTGCAAAAGTAGACACTGTTTCTTAAGAGTTGATTGTATATTTCTGGTTTCTGGGAATATCCAGTGGTCCGTGATGTCTCCAAGTGGAGTCCAAGAATGAGGCAGCCCATGGAGGAAGTGTACGGAGTGGAAGCATTTGCTAAAATATGGGAGAACTGGGTGGATGGCATTGCTCAATTTGCAAAGAGACCAGAAGGTGAGAAAAACCATGTTGTTACAGAAGCATAGCAACTGAATTGAAACTAAAATTAGCCTTGTTGTTGCCTATTTAAAAAAAAAACAAGAAATGCATTAAAGAAATATGTTGTTTTCTTATTTTCTACTTTAGGCTGAAATGATTCTTTTTGCATTTTATGTTTAGGAAATATCTGCATGGAACTTCTACCTCTTATCAGTTGTCCAACCCTGATCATACATGGAGAGAAAGACCCTATGGTCCCCAGCTTCCACCCTCATTACCTTCACAAAAACATAAAAGCATCACAGTGAGACCATGTTCCAACCAATAACTTTTAGTGTATTAGATTTATTGTAATAATGAGCTGAAACATTTTTCCCCTCTAAACCTAGGTTGCATCTAATGCCAGAGGGAAAGCATAACCTCCATCTGAAGTATGTGGAGGAATTCAACAAACTAGTTGAAGACTTCCTGAAGGACTGAGGCAGATCATTAGTTGTCTTTTAGCCTGCAAACAATCATAGCGAAGAAAATCTTCATCTTGGATCCGTTTGTTTAATTTGCTCATATTGTCTTTTTTTCTTTTTTTTTTACAAATACAAAAATGATTAAGTCTCAAGTCCACAGCTTGTAATTCTGATGAGTGCTAGTCAACAATGAGATTTTTGTCAATCATACAGAAATCAAATGAACTATGAAATCAAATGAGTTAATCTCTTAGCACATGCTTTCCTATCTTGATCTGATATTTAGGAAAACAATTAGAGGTGCTGTGGTGGCTCAGGGGCAAAGCACGACCCTTATATTGATTCCATAATCCTTGTGGCCGAGGGCGCAGGTTTGATTCCTGGCCTGGTGACATTTGCCGCATGTCTTTCTTCTCTTTCCTGTCTTAACTACTTTCAAATAAAGGCCACTAGAGTCAACAAAACCTTTAAAAGGTAAACAAGTATTTCATTACTTTCGGAATATAACTTTCTTCAAGAAGAAAGAAAAAACTTTTTTAGTTTTTTTGCCAAAAGGTTGTTTTTGAAATAAAATAAAAAGTTCTACAATAGCAAACGAGACCTTTGGGCTAAATTAAGAACCATAAATTAAATAACTTTTTTTTTAATTGCCGAAATGTGTAATGTATGCACATGCAACATTTGGTAAACATTTCCTTGTAATATTTTCAAAAAGTAATTATTTTATTTGTTGCAGTTTGTGCCGGTGTTCTATCTGTGCTACCTCCCAGGGCGTATTAATGGATAACAGATAGAATACCGGAGCGAGCCCATTGAATCTGAAATCGATTGGTTTGTTCTGTCATTCCCCCACTGTAACCAGGAAGTAGCTCCTCTTGTTTCACACGCGTCGTCATTTTCCGATGTTAGCATTACAAAGTGCGTCAAAATGACTGAAATGCTGAACGGTTCGAACTTCGGCGGAATTTCGGTGCATAATTTCTCCGAGAAGATTCTGGAGCAGGTCGTCCATTTTCACGTGATGAAGTTGAACGAAGGCTTTTTTCTTTGGGTCGGTTCGGCTCCCGCTCTATCAAACCTAGCGGTTTCAATGAACAGCAAATATGTGAGTAAATGCGTTAATTTAGCATCTGTGTTTCCGCTTCTCATTGATGTTTTCTAAGTTCACTTCATGTTTTTTTCTCATGGTTTTTCAGGATTCGATGCCGTTATCTACATTGGTGATGGGAGATCCGTCAAATACTGCAGCAAACTCTTTGGCACGGCGGTTAGGTAATGTATGGTATTAATGTAAAGTTTTATCACAGTGTTTCTGTACTCTGGTATAATAAGTCTGAGAGTTAAAGCTTGTATTGGGTTAAACGAGATCTTAATCTGCACTGATTTTGTTTTTTTCAGCTGTTTTTGGCTGGATGCACAGATTTTGATAATTATGCCTTTTACTGTGCTTTGAAAATTGTAGAAATTAAACTTAACAGCATTTGATGTTTTAAGTTCTTTCGAAACTGAAAGTGATATTGACATTGATACTGATGCAACCTGAGTTATAAATACTAGTTTGCCTGTTGTATAACAGCAGTGATAGTACCAGCTTTTGCATTTCCACCATATATTACATATTGTTAACGTAATACAGGTAAATAGTATGAAACTAACGATGCATAAAGCATAACAAAAACACTGCAGTTTCCGATGAGTGATATAGTAAGGACCCACTGTTTGTTCTCTTTATATTGCAAAAATTGCACACAAGCATCAAATCAGGTGCACATGTTGACGTTACTCATAATTTTTGAGTAACTGACTAGTTTATTTAAACTACTATGATCTGGCTTCAGATAAAAGATTGCAATAGCCTATGAGGTTTCAAAAGACTTTTAGATCATTAATTCATTTGTATGCAAAATAGCCTTAAAGTGGAGGAAAATTCAAAACAACTGCCAGGATACACAGGTCTGTGGTTGTCCAATCAGTTTCACCCTGAAAGCAGACGGCAAGACGCTGAAAGAAATTTCCAAACCCTTGCTTGTTGAATCGATAAATTTTTTTTTCCTTTAAACTTCAATATCTTTAACAAGCTTTTTTGTGCAACTCTGATACATTCCAAATGTATAAGATTAATTGCAATAGAAGCAATGTTGCAACAAATAAATACTCAAAATCCATTGTCTTTATTAGGATCAACTCTTTGTATGTCAATAATTTTATAAAGTATACCTTACTGGCTCAGATTCATCAGGTTAAATTCCCACCAGTCATATTTTTAATTAGCACAGCTCTAAACAGCTTAAAAAAACTCTAACTTACAAATGCTTTCTTCTCTCACATACACAGTTCATGTATTATTTTTTAACTTTAGCCAGTACGTTTGTTTAATAAACCAAGTGAACAAATATCTCTGTTTTTTCTTCACAGCAAAGAGAACCAAAAAGCAAGTTTTTGTGAGTTACAGTCTTCCGATGACAGATTCCAGCCTGAGTTTGCTGGTGGAAAACCGGATCAAAAAGGAGCTGGAGCTTCACCCTGAGAACTTTTAGAAGCACGTCTCCCCTTTAAGACACTTACTTTCCTTACATCAACACCTGCTTATTCTTTTCATTGTCCTGCAACCAAACTCCCAAAACAAAACAGACACAGAAGCAATCACATCCACTGTTCTTTTATTGACATAATAAATTAAGTGGTTTATTATCAAAACATGTAGGCCTATGGCTTTTTGTACAAATGCATCTTATTAAAAAATAACACTTAGAAAACAGCATTAGAGACTTGAGTTTTTTTTTCTTTCTGTTTTTCATTGCTTTACCTGTTAAACATACAAACCAGTAAACCCATACAATACTAATATGGTTTGGAATCATTGTTTGGATTAGTAGGCTGGTTCATCTAGTTGATGTGCTTCTAAACATGTGAAGATCAAGATCCATACATTATGAATGAATGGCACACGTACAAATCCTACTTGGTATTCACATAGTATAAATGTTCACAGTTACAACTAGGCCAGTTCTACACTGCTGTACTCTAATCTTCACACTTGTTTATTTAAAAAAAAAACTATTTTATTGTGCTTTCTGACTAATGTTAAACATAGAAACTGCAAGATTATATCAGTACTAAAATACATAGAACAAACTGACAATTGGAGCGGAAATATTTGCTAATGAAGGAGGTAATTCAAGCAACAAGTTTGCCCTTGGCATCATTAGAAAATAAATACTGGATTTCTTCAGTTACATCTCATCTTAAATCGAAAAAAAAACACAAAAAAATCACAGAGCCAATGAGATAAAGCCATTGAAATGCTGAGATACATCATTTAGACATACAGCAGTACATCGCCCTATTATCCGTTCAGCTCTCAGATTTGTCTCATCATCAAGTCTCAATAGGCTACACGTAAACGTCTGCCATGGTCTCCGGCTGTTTGTAACATCCGACAACCATCATATGTCCCCCTGACAGTGTTAGTCTTTAAAGATTGGCGTCTACGCCAACCGCATCTCTGAGGATAAAGTGCCACGAATGGACTTTAATTAGTGGACACAAATGAGAAGGGGAGAAACATACATGTAAAACTATTAAATCCATTTGTGCCCTTCGTGCAAAAAATATAAAAAAAAACAATAGTAGATTAAGCCTGTATTTCCAACATATTGGCTAAAAATTTGCAAACACTTGATTGTGTCTTTGACATTTAGTGCAAAATAATGTGAGAAACTCTTTGCCCCCTTACATATTTCTTCTGTTTTTGCTTTTGTTTGTCACACTTGTTATACTAAAACCATAAAACAAGTTTTATGTCAAAGATAACCTGAGTAAAACACACTTTTCAAATTATTTCATATATTTAGGGAGCACCAGTCCCTTTCTTCTTTTTAAATAATGACTTCACTCTGATCAATTTTGTTTTCTGAAAGTTAAGTTCAATTTCACCAACCCTGATTAGCTTCAGACCAGTAGAATCAAGAAATTTCTTTAGGGGAAGTTTAAAAGCATGAACAATACTAAATGATCTAAAACACACACACACACACACACACACATTGAACTGATCTACAGAAACCTATCAGATTGACACATATGGGTTTGGAATGGGTGATGAAACCATTTAAGGTTTCACAACACCAAATAACCATATTGTCCACAAATGAGAACGATGAACATCAGTGCACCAGAATCACACAGAGCATCTCAACCAGGTCACAAAAGAACCTAGAGAATATCTGAAAGCACTGCAGACCTTTGTATTCATCATGCAACATTTAAAAGGAGGCTGGGTGAAAGAGACACCAACGGAAGAGTTCCCACTGGTGAGCAAAAATACCTCAAAATCCCATCCCCATACTCTCAAAATAAAACACCCTGACTATCCCACAAGACTGAATTGATGGGACCATGAATACTGACATTTAATGTCAGCAGCAGATGTTCAGCCAACACAAATTAAGGCATTCTACTGGCCTGTTCAAAATCTAGATTGGGATCTGCCTGAGATTCAGTGGTATGACTTTAAATAGGCCTCTCAAGATTGAAAACTATCCAGTTTGGATGAACCAAAGCTATTCTACAGAGAAATGTGGACCAAAATTCCTCCACACCAACATAGGTTACATCACCCTGGACAGGTCGCCAGTCTGTCGCAGGGCAACACAGAGTTGGGTTTTTCAAGTTGGGTTGGTTTACCTTTTTTTCACATGCTAAATGAAATTATTACATGAAAGCCACCATTTTTTGTATTTGCTTAGGTTATCTTTAAACATTTAAGTTCACCAAAAAAAACCAGAAGTTGAACCATATAGTTTTCCACACCAAGAACTATTTGGGCCCACTCAAATGATCCACAATTAGCCTGTTTCAACAAGTCAAATCTACAAACACAAAAGTCACAAAGTTAATCTGCACATTGGTTTACTTCCCTGCGTTCATTTACTTTATAAGCAGTGCAGAAAAATCATCGTCGTCATTCTGACTTCAGATAAACCAGGTCCATACAATATTTTTTGGCAACTCCTGAATGAATCATTGTCACTAAACGTTACACAGGCTTGCTGTCATTGTCATCATCTCAAACCTCACTACAGTTTAACAGCAGTTCATCTGGTTTGTCCGAACACTTTTGTTCCTTTTCTCCTAAAAACATTGGATCACATCTTGGATCTGGTTATCGCTGCATCAGTTATTTGCACAGTAGAAGACTATTGCTGTGATGTTCATACCCCGTTGGCTATGGTACAGTTGCCAATCACCTCACCACCGGTTGCGAGAGCGTAGGAAGCAGGTACCGCTGCCAGAGCGGTGGCTACTGCCGCCGTAGCGCCCCCTGTGGCTGTGAGATGTAACGGCGTGTCGTGAACACGCGAGTAGTCCCTTTCGTACTTGACGAGGAGGAGATGCTGCTCCCCAGGGTGGAGCAGGGTCTGACGGGTGAAGGTCTCTCCGTCGGCGAGGCTCTCTGGCAGCGGCTGACCCCGCGGCTCTGGCAGC
This sequence comes from Micropoecilia bifurca, assembly GCA_903067075.1. Taxonomy (NCBI): domain Eukaryota; kingdom Metazoa; phylum Chordata; class Actinopteri; order Cyprinodontiformes; family Poeciliidae; genus Micropoecilia; species Micropoecilia bifurca. Next base: position 40,636 of record CAEGAF010031833.1, on the reverse strand, counting down.
AGCAGCAGGCAGATGATGCACAGCAGCGTGCAGCAGGCGAAGATCACGTGATGCAGGAAGTAGCCCTTTTGGTTGTGCAGCTCCATGATTGGGGCGGTTAGCATCCCGAAGCCTGCACTAGCCAGGACGAGGCCCAGACCTCCACCCCTGTATGAAGCGAAAATCATGTTCTACTCATGTTCTGATACAACAGCAGACAACATTTATATTCACACAAACATAGCTGACATATTTCTAACAATAAAAAAAGAAAATCTGTTATGATGTGCATATTAAAGTAGAAGCATCCAACACTCTTAGTAATATGAGGTGGACTTGATGTTTGCATTTACTTTAAAAATAGTGCCCATAAAGGAGTATGCAGAAGTTAATCTACAAACCCTTTTTTATAATACATGTGTAAAAGCAATTAGATTATGTTCCACAGTCTTATTTAAAAGGGTTAAATAAATAGCAATGAAACCAATGAACTGGTATTTTTATTAAATACAGTGAGCATTTCATTCCTACAAAGTACTTTAATGGGCTTCTGTGATGACCATAAAACATGGCTCTAAGATGAGAACTGGTTTTTGAAATCATAGAAGATTACTGAGATCTCAACTTGACTTACTTGATGAGCAAGAACTGAACATTTATAATCTATTTCATTTATGCAACACAATTATTTACTGGGGGAAAACAAAAAAACCCTCATTCATTTGAGTACTCTTCTGAGTACTCTTGTTTTCTAAAGCATGTCAAATGTTTCAATTTTTTCATGCTTGCTAATTTTACCTAGAAAGTAAAACTGCATGCTGAGATCAATATCCTCGAAAGCCTCATAAATAAAATATCTTACTTGCTTCTTGTGACCACAAGAGAGAGCTGTTGCTCTTCATAAAATGCACTGTGATCAGGAGAATGTCATGCAATTTTACTGTTACACCACTTGCAATTAATTCATGTTGTTGGTTTAAAACTATAACAGCAAAAAACCCCATCTCTGTTAGGACTCACCTGATGACAGTGGGAGTGATTTCAGCACAAAAGAAAATACTGAGGGTGCTGACGGCATGAGAAGAGAACATGCCGATGATGGAGAAGGCCACTGAGAATTTTCTGTTCAGTGTGTCTCGTAGAACTGTCCAAAAAAAGGCAAGATGATGTCAGCAAAGTAAAAAAGACCTGATGAGGAAAGCATTCTAGGTCAAAATTGAACTGAAGCAGCAGCTGTACCTGTGTCATGGCGGAGGCTGTACTTTCCAATTACTGGAGTCCATTAGTGAGCATTGAAGAATGGAAAAGAAAGGAGAGCGATTCATTAGTAAGCACAAATGGTAGAACAGTGCTGACTCAAAACAAGCAAAAAAAAAAAAAGCCCTTAGGAGAACTCTGAACAGGACCAATAAATAATGACTACTGCACATGTAGGTCGGAAATGCAGAATGATGGTTAAACTGCAGTCTGTGCTGTTTCAATGACTCAGAAACTGCCTGCAAGGTGTGAAGAATAAACAACTGTCTGCCCAATATAAGATTCAATACTTAGATTTATTATTACAAATATATAAGCATAATTTTATCATTGTGTTTAAGTGATCTAGAAATACAATATCTTCTAAAAATTGCCTGTTCAAACAACAAAAAAGGAACTTATGAAGGATCAGTTTAGAGGTGTAAATGTCAGCATGTCCGGCTAACTAGCTTAATTTAAAATTTGATTTTGCTTGCACTACAAAATAATGAAATAAAATGGATAACACCTGGATAATTTTTACTAGCTGCACTGATCATAAACAAATTCTTCGATAGGAATACACAATAGAGCCATTTGAATCCCACAATTATTTCCCAGAAACTACAAGGTATTTTCCAAAACTTTGTACAAATCACTTTGTAACCATCATTAAGATACACGTAAGTGCATAGAAAGCAACTTGTAACTCATTCTCATTCTTGGAAACTAGTCTGTGATGTCCAGCAAAGTAACTCATATGTTGTGGCACTGTAACTTGCATATGAAGTGACCTGAAACGTAACTTGTAAGTACCAGCAGAATGCTGTACTTTTGACTTGTAGGTTCTATGAGGTACCTGTACTTCCACCAAGGTACCTTAGTTAATTCAAAAAGTAACTTGCACGTTCTGCCAAATGACTGGCTGAGATTGTTTGTGACACCAAATGAGTTCTGGATAAAACTTTTAAAAGCAATAATTATTTTAAGCTCAATGGAAATGTCCCTTTGAAATATAGCCAGTGCAACTTGAATTCGGTGGCAGATGTAACAGATTTATGGTACTTCAAGTCCTCAGCTTTTGGGCAACAGAAGGTAAATGTAGGAATAACAGGCACTTGGTGCTGCTCTAGTCCACACCAAGATTCCTTTTCTATTGAGCATCAATCAGACTTTGACATTTAAATTGGTAAAAATAGAGAATATGCTACAAAGCATATCTTCATTCCCAGACAAAAAAGTGAACTTGTTGATTGATGAAATCAGATTTGATCACATTACAGCTGGTTCTGCCTTTTATCTACAAAACAAGTCAATGCCCACAGCATGGTTTCCAAAGCAACTTCAAAGTGCCATGCATGCGGGTAAGTGTGTACTCACAGTTGAGCAGACCCAGCTGCAGTAGTGATGCCAGAGCTGTTATGATCATGAAGGTGAGCAGTCCTCCACGCCGACCCATCAGTCCCACTGCAGGGCAAAGAGCCAGGCATGTAGCCACGGCGATGCCTGCCATGGTGTAGTAGTCTGTGTGGCACAAAGCCGTGGGCTGGGCCTCCGGGTCCATCATGCTGCGGGCGAAGCAGTGGTGGATCCCATAACCTGTCAGGCTGCACAAATACAAAGTGAGAGCGTAGACAGGAGACGTGTGTCCGCCACTGGGCCTGAGAGGATTTAGACCCACATTCTTTGAGTCTGCCTGTGGATGAAGTAATTCATGCTGTCAAAGGCAACCGCAACACACTTACGAGTTCACACACAGCACCACGATGTTTTTCCACAGGTTCCTGGTGCTCATCATCTTGACAATGCAGCTCCTCTGGGGTTTCTTGTGTAGCTCCTGTTCCAGCTCTGGTAGGAAACATGAAATGTACAGCTTGAGATCGTTATTTCTTTTCAGGTTGCTGTAATAAGGGATCTTTTGCTAAGGGTCCTTTTCAGCACAGAGAAGCTAACATGCCACGGTGTCTTAATCTATCTTCTTGGTCACTGAGAAAAAAGTACTCATACAAGAGATGAATGTGTCTGTTCAAGGAAAAAGATTGTTTTCATCATATTACTTGGATAAAATCAAGACACTTTGTCAGAAATTGTGAAATCAATTGTTACCGACAGTATAAACTTATAAATCTTGACTAACTGGAAACAAATGTACATCTGCTGGTGAGAGCAGCATCACATGCTGAAGGCTATGGTGTAAAATAACTTGTATACAGATTTGAGTGGGGGAACCGAAAGTACATTTGGCCGTTAAATGGATTTGAGAGTTTTCATCTGCTAAATTTGTCTTTACCTGCAAGAACTCCACTGGGCTCTGTTGTCATGTCAACCTGGTTTTTCCTGGCGATGCGCAGCATCATGACTTTGGATCGCTTGTAGTGCTGGGTGGCCAGCAACCAGCGTAGTGATTCGGGGAAAATCCTGCAGATTTAGAAGATGTGGAGTAAACTTAAGACTCTTTGAAAGGTGTTGATGCAGCTCCTGCCTGAACACCAAAAATTAATTTTCCTTTTATGCTCATTCTTTTGGAATTTATATACCGTAATTCCGGGACTATGAAAGGAAGTAGAAGCAGCTGTGCAGTTAAAAAAAACATTTTCTCTGAAGTGGGCTGAATAGAAGCTCACAGAACAACTTCTTAAATCAGAAGAAAACAAGCTACAACCAAAACAACCCTAAAAATTTGAGTTGGAAATGTTGCGTATCCTGGAGTTTAACTGATGTTGCTACTTTTATGTATGACTTAGTCAGGCAGAGTTGGATGGCATTTCTAAAGCTGTGGGATGAAAAGCTCACTAGAAATTGCAACAGACATAAGGAATCTAACAGAAAATGTTTTTAATGAGAAAAAAAGCAGGGACGAGAATTTTGAGAAAACTTTAGAAGTTTGATGCTACCTAACTTCCTTCTTTTCAGAAATTAGGAAATGATTTGACCCAAAATAACAGAAGAAAGTAAAACCTACTAAATAAAGTAACTTTTTCAGCTTTCTTCCATGGGGATCAATTTTTACATTAAAATGCAGTTAATTAATGGCTATTGATGCAACAGTGTTCCTTTGCCAGAATACAGTTGAGCTATATGTAAGTTATATTTTTGTTTTTTTGCAAATTTTGTAAACGCTTTCTATCAAAACTCATCACTCTATTTCTGATTAAGCCATGTGTTTTGTTGCCGTTTATGGACCAGTGCTGAACAGGAGTGAAAGAGTGATTTATATGTGCTCCAAACAGTTAAAAATGTCCTCCAGTACTTTTGCATTTGCACCCTCAGAAAGACAGAAGAGGAGAACAGACTGTGCTGTAAGAGCAAGACAGAAAGAATGAAGAAGAAAACAGCAGGAGAAAGAGAGCTTTGTTTGGGTGTTGACCGCTCTGTACTGTGTAGTGTGTGTACTGTACAAGCCGTTGCCTGGCTCAGTGTGAGAAACCCTGGATGGATGTCTTCAGAGGGTGGGACTCACCAGACGTATGGCAGCATCAGAACAAAAGGGCTGATGATCACGATCTGCAGCACCTGCCAGTCATCCCCATTCGGCCAATGGCGGCACAGAGTGGCCACCCCTGGCATCAGTAGCTGCCCGCCCACCTTCAGAAAACTGGCCACCATGGTCATGGAAAAGCGCCAGCCTGGCAAGCAAAGCTCGATTCCTAAATAAAGAGGCAGGACAGAAAGAAAGGAAGGTTTTCGTCTCTGAATATTTAGACGCATTATGTCGTGGCAGCCACAGAGGAGAGTTAATCAGGTATGAATGGGATGCGATTGAGGAAATGTCACTAAAAGCAGAGGATTCAACGGTTTAAGATTAGTCTTTGTCTAGCAGTGGGCTGGTCTTAAGTGTATCGTCTGAATTATTTGACAATTTAATGCCAAAGTGAAAGCTTTTTAGAAATCTTAGCTCTTCAGTATTCCCATTTACCCAGAAGAGGCTCAAGTTCCCCTTCTTTCTGCCGGCACCATCTTACACTCCAGATGGCTGGGTCCATATGGTGACGTCGTTTCTCAAGGTGACCATTGTGGGTGTGTGAGGATAGAGGAAGGAGGGACTCTGAGTAACATCTACTGTCTTTGATTGTTATTGAAAACATGATTGAAAAATGGGAGGGAAACAAAGGAGGGCGGAATGTAAATAAGTATTAGAATTAGCAAGAGCAGAATGCAAACTCGTTTCCCTGTTATCTCACCTTGAGGTAGTAGTTGTGCAAATGTCTCCAACCTTTTTTAGATTGTTACTAAAATGAAAAGGGAGTCCACCAAAGAACAAGCTGCTTGTTGATGTTAGAAAAAGTGTCAGAAATTTAAGCTTTGATGCATGTTAGACACATCAGATTTTTTTCCCCCCAACATTGCTGATTAGGGGTAAAACTCCAATCAGTAGCCAGCTTTGATTGCTAGTTGATTGATTGGTGCATTATTAGCTTTTTTTAAAATTTTTATCCAATACTGAAAGACTAAAGGCTTAACATGGGCTAATAACTTAAAAAAAAAATCTTCTATTTTCTATATCTCTGTCACATAAAGCTTAAAGGTCAAACCTCCACTTGGCTCAAGGTGGGACCTGAATCTTAAAATAATGTCAATCCAGCTTAATTATACCCAGGGGCAAACTGACACCTACAGAATCTATTCAGACAGAAGAACCAAGAAACAGATGTGAGGTGTGACAAGAAACCTCTATTTGATAAACTGTAAGGCATGTAGAAACTATGATTGTTAGCAAAGATGTAAAATTACGTACATCTCGTTAGCTAAGGTCTGTGAAGTCACATTTGCAGTTCTAAGAAAAACTATGCATTTCAAATTTCCTAATCTTTTGTAACGTTTCAAAAAACATGCCAGACAAATATAAACTCAGGAAAGAGAAATTGCTTTGCAATCCTTTTAATTCTAGTGGTTTCAATAACTTTGTGTCTCTTCTTGAATTTAGATCAGTTCATGATGTGAATACAAGTAATTTCTTGAGTCTGCAGATCTGACCGCTGTCACACCCGAGTGTTGCTGGTAAAACGGAACCGAAGAAATTTGGATAATTCATAATTTATTATCTTCTCACAGGGGCAGGATGGTTTAGATGTATATTTTTCTCTTATTCAGTAAAATTATACTTTGAAAACTGCATTTTTTATTCACTCAGGTTGTTGAATATTACAATTTGTTTGATGATCTCATATAAAAAAAACCCAAAAGAACAAGATGACATTATTCTCCTTCACACATACCAAGTTTGTAAAACTACATCAGATTAACAATTAGAAAGTTTACCTAAACTTATGCATCAAATAACTCTAACCACATTAAAATCTGAATAATAATACAGTGAGGTTGACTTGAAGTGCTTGCAATCAAAGACATCAACAGACCTATTAAGGCATTGTTGAGAGCCAACGTAGCTCCATGTCTATTTGCATATAAACCAGGTAACAAATCTGATGAATGAAAACAGAATTTGAATGACAGCCGTAAATGGCCATATTTAGATCTGTTCATTTGTATCTAAATAAGCCAGGACGCACAATGAAGCCAAGTTTAAACAGAGCCGTACTGGCAAAACAATGAGCATCATCACTTCTAATGGGTGGAAAAGCAGCAAAACAAAGGATGCTCCCCAGTTCTCTGAGGAGGTGTCGAATCCCACCTATTCACAGACACACACAAACAGGCACAGGTCAGAGTCTTTATTTTTGCTGAAGCTGACTGTGAGAACCTTTCTTCTTATGCTGATTATCTCACCACTCCCACAGGAGCCAATCCTCCTTCACTCCCCCCCTTTCCTCCCTCTCCTCTGCCGCTCTGAAGTGGCTCTCACTCTCTTAAAAAAAAAAGAAAAAAATCTACCATCCCCCATCGCCATCCTCCTCCTTTCACCAAGCAGCTTCTCCTCTGACTTTACATCTGAAACTTGCAGACGCTTTGCAGAACAAAAAACCCAGAGTGAAAAGAGAAGACAACAAAACCCAAAGACCTAATGACCAGACTTGTCTTTCAAGGCAAACAGCTGAGAGCTTTACCACAGAGCCACGTTGTGTTGTTTTGCTGCTGCCTCCCTAACCTCGCCTGAGGCCTGTTAACAAAGTGAAGGGACCATTGGCTTTCTGTCAGCATGAGTTCTCATGAAAACCACTGTGTGGTTTATTTTGTCTTAATGCAGAACAGCTCAGTCACAGAGAAAAGTGCACCTAGATGTGCTGTTGGGATGCTCAGTTTAATCGGGCAGTGGGTCAAAAATGAAAAACAATAATCTCAAAATTCATTTTTTACTCTGCAGCTTTGGGAGGAACTCTAGGTGCAGAGTTACATAAAGTTCCATGTTCGGCACGGCCAAAATAGAACTACAGGCAGGGAATGCTATGTAACGAGGAAGGAGGTATCCACCATTTCACCTGTATGCGATACAGTAGATGATCTTGTCCAAAATCACTCTGAAGTTTTAAGAAAAGGACCCAAGATAATAATTTCTTCAAGAGTCACTGCCGAACAAAACCTCTAGTATGAGAAACCTAATGCGAGAGAATTTAGCTCTATTGAGGCTTCATAGAAAGAATAGTGACACTTAATATAAGTAACCTTTTATATAAGATGAAACAGTAAAAGGAGAAACCCTCTTCTGAAGCCTCGACAGGGACTTTAAGGAGAGGAATGGATGGGAAACGTTTGACAATTCGACAAGGGCACAGCATGACAGCAGCGCTAAACCCAGCTGAGTCAGCAGAAGTCACACGCCTCAGTTCAGTGAAACACAACCTTAGTACATGTTCTACTTTCCTTGCCTTTGTCATAAGCTGTAACACTCAAGGACAAGGCAAGGCAAGGACAGAGCGAGCAGAGAGACAATTCTTGATTTCTGGACGTAAACCTTCATTGTAGATGTATGCTACGATTCAGTGTCGAAGTTTGTCACCGTTAAAAGCGCTTCCTATAATTTCTTTGAGTAAGAACTGTACTTTGACTTACAGGATGTTGACCCATTTTATGTGTAAAAGGGTCTCTGGAGATGCCTCATGCGGATTAATTATTCCCTCTGTTGTGTGAGAACCAGAACTGATCTGAATACTTTAAAGAATTATTCTTTATGGACAATTTTTAAGAAAAAGGTACAAGTCAGATCTATATTTGTTTGTAGCCTGAGTTAAGTTTTTTGTTTTGTTAGTTTTTAGTTTTTCCATCACATGCTGTGTTGCCTTTCACCCTAATGTTATGTAATGCAGAATCAGTGAGGCTATAAAGCTTGGTCTCTCTGCAGAAAATACCCAAATTTTATTGAACAGATCAGTGGTTTTGCGGTATTCCTAATAATTTTGCTCCTGCAAAACCAATATTTTTCACCTGCAAGCAGGTTCCTGAAAACAACGATGCATCTTTCAGATTCAACCTCAAATTTTCAGGATCAACAAACTAAACAAATTGTGAAGTTAAAGGTAAGAATGTTAGAACGTTACTGTACATGCTAAAAGAGAGAAAGAACAAGGAGAAGGGTGCAGCAAAAATCGTGATGGAATATTTGCAATGTCACAAAATTGCAAATATTACATCTTTGCAGGAATGGTTCAATAAACAAATCTACCACAAGCACATGTTATTTAATAGAGCAAACTGAGGGTCCCTCTGACTGCTTCAGTGGAGTTTATTATGCAGCGTGTGGTGCAGAGAGATAACCAAACACTGAGATTTAATACGAGTGAGACTTGGGGTGGAGGGTAATAAATTGGTACGGGATGAGGAAGAGGAAGGGGGTTAATGGAGAGCAGAGGAGATTTAAAAACAGAAGTTCTGCGCCGAATTTACAGCAGCAGCAGTGGGTGAAAAGAGCGAGCGAGGAGAGCAGCTATTTCTGCCACATAAATACTCCTCCTTCATCTATAATACAGTAAATCCATCCTACATGTTTATTTCTATATTTTTCTGTGTGACCTCTTTCCATATTTGTTGCTCAGCAGTATAACAGGCTTTATGTTGCCCCTGTTGTGCTTCAGAATCTGCTACAGTGCAACTTCATGAGAGGCGGTTTTCTTTTAAATCAGCAGCTCAGTGAGATTTAAATTAAACACTATTTTGGGGGATTAAATACAGAGTTTAAGCTTTAATGTGGGGAGTTTTTTTCATCTTAAGAGGCTTTATAGATTTGGTATTTTATTTTTTAATTATACAGAGTCGTTCCGCTGCGGACCATCATCATGATAACAACACGAATCTACAAACGGTTTGTTTGCTCAGGCAGAACAAACGTCCTTTGTTGAAGATAAAAATCAAAGCAAACAAAACCAACCGAAATGTTCAAAAACCAATTAATTGATTATTAGTGATGATAAATTAAGTCATTAAATTAAGTGAATTAATTTATCTTGTCTTAATAGAATCCTAATATTCTCAAATTTGTCCATTGCAAAACTAGACTTGATGTGCAGTTGGGGTCATTATGGTACTAGGACATCAAGCAGTGTCCACATCTGACCCAAAATGTCACAGAAAGAAAATACATCATAGCTGCAGAAAGATCACAAAATGTGGAATTTAGCTGCTACTTATAGGAACAAAACTGTATGTATATATATACATATATACATACATACATATATATATATACATATATATATACATATATATATATATATATATATGTATGTATGTATATATACATATATATATATATATATATATATATATATACATACATACATACATGTAAAATGTTCAACAGTCTGGGTATGTAAAAAAACATAATAAACATCTGTACTCAAAACCAATATCTTTATCAGTGAACCTGCTGCTTGTACAGTGATTGACGTAAAATATTTCAAGAGATGTAAGTCAGAATTGGCATGTAACCTTAAAGAATCAGTAAAATGTGTAGTTCTGAAACTACATTTGTAAGAAAATAAAAATAAAATTGTATATCATCTGCATAGCAGTGATAGTGGAAATTTTTTAAAGGATAACAGTGAGGGACCAAAAGGGAGCACATTAAGGCAAAAGCAACAATGTCTCCAAAACTGAACCCTGTGGAACTCCTGAAACACCAGTAAATACTTTTGCCTTTTTCACCAGAGATGTATGGTTAATAATATCAAAAGCTGATGACTGAGGAAAATTTACCTGCATTCCTCTGCATCAAAATACCATTTGAGACTCTAAGAAGAAACATTTCAGTTGAATGGGATTTACAAAAACCTGTCTGAAAGTAGTCCAGAATACTACACTGATCAAGAGAAGCGGTTATCTACTTGACTACAACCTTCTCTAAAATCTTGGCCAGGAAAGGAAGCTTTGATTTGGGTTTGTAACAGCTGAAAAGAGAAGAATCCAAACCAACATTGGGTGTAAAGAATCATTTTGACAAGGCTCCGTTCAGATCAAGGTGTCGGCCTCTGACACATAGAGTTGGCCTTTTTGTCTAGGGCTGCCTTAATTCCCCATACTCATTTCCTCACTGTTTAATTTCTGTTCCCCCTGCCAGCGACGCATCAGAAGTGCACCCCCTGCAGCCGTGAGTAATTATTATGGTATTAGGCCAGAAAAAGAGTCATTTAAGCCAAAGGAAGATAAAATCCAGTGGACCTCCTTTAACAGCTGCCCTGGGGCACTTTGGGTCTCAGGTTAAAGCCACACACTGAGGTATGCACAGATGTCATCTACTCGGTGATCTATAGCTGTGCAGGCACGCAACCTTTAATTGTCATGCGAACACATATATGACTAATGGGGATTCCTGATGTTAAGCAATACCTAAAACCTTGTAGCTGAATTGTCAGTGGCACAATACTTGGGAATGCATGGGCAAGTTGGCCCCCTCTACCATTTCCAGTCCATAACAAAAATACCCACACTACTCGAACTTTTTTAACAGTTTGTCCAGAGGCAGTGGAATAATTTAGATGAAAGCATATTCATTTGCCGAATCAAAACCCAGACCTAAGCCCAGGTAGAAATTTGTGTCACATATTCTCTATTCAGTAGTTTAAACTGTTTTGCAAGGAGAAATAGGCATACATTTCAGACTCTAGATGTGTAAAGTTGGTGGAGACATACAGCAAAAGACTCAGAACTGTAATTGCAGCAAAAGGTTTGTCTACAATCTGTTGAGTCTGGGGATGAATAGAAATGCAAAACTGTGGAACATCAATGTAAATCCATAAAACCTCCTCTCCAAGGCAGTACTCTACTTTGAGTTGGTCTATCAAAAAAATCCCAGCAAAATACTTTAAATTAGTACTGTGAAAATGTTAAAAAGTTTAAGGGGTATGAATTTGCAAGGGACTGTAACTGAATTTTGAGTTAGTCACTGCTTGGAAATGCAAGCACATGTTTGCCCCCTCTGTCATTTGGGTCTGTAGGGGGAGTAGGGATTGAAACGGAGGATTCAGACTGGTTGTGTTTGAGGATATGTGTGACTGAGATAATGACTGAGTAAATCACTGAGTTGGAATAAGTGGCATTCCTCTGAGCATGCTGTTACCTGCCATGTAATATGTGTTTTAGTTTGTCATCAGCTCAAACTCCACAGAAAGAGGGCTTCTTTTCTCACTTTATAGCCCCTCTAACCACATTTCTTAGGCAGTAATCCATGCTCAAACAAGGATCCACAATGTACTGTTCATCTCCCCCGTTGACGTATCATAGATAAGAGGATGTTTTAAGTAAGGTTTAAAAAAATCTATGAAAAGCTCTGAAGTCCATTTAAAATGTCCAGTGCAGTTTATGATTTCCTCTGAACAGCATGTTAAGCCATTTCATCAAAGTGACAGGACACTGATGTTGGCGGGGGAGCTGGCAGCAAGCCCCAGACAACTGGGCATCAGCACATGCTACAGTGCACACACGTGCTTAATTCTCCAAAGTTGGTTAAAAGGCTGAATGTGGTTCAGAGAGCAGATGAAAGAAAGTTTTCCTCTTCATTTTTGTCGTCTTTTGTTACAAGCTTGTAGGCTTAAAGCTGCAGTATGTAACTTTTATATATACATATTTTACATTAATGTCGAAATTATCTTTATGTAGTGAGAGTATACTGTAAGACATACAGTCTGTATGTCTTTTCGCCCTCTTCCCTTGTTCTCTGCTAGGCTACAGCTAGTTCACCAAAACATAGCCTTCCACGAATGCTAGGGTCAGTTAACATGGTCAATCTTGACAGTGGAACTGCAAGTAGTTTCCCCGCAATTAGCACATTTAGCAGCATACATGAGCATGATTGACAGTGCTAAGACCCTCCTCCTGCCTCTTGTTGCAGTTTATTTCTTCAGACGGTGGAGCAGCTCGATCTTTTCACAGATTAAACTGTCACGACATGGTGACTGTTTTAACAAACACGGGAAAACATATTTTTGTAAAAGTTGTGTACTACTTTAAAAAGAGGTGACTACACAAGCCTCCACAAGTTTAATCTACAGGTGGAATTATCTTCGTCAATGTTCACCGTCACTGTCCTTATCATCCCATCTGATTCGTCCCTTTATTTTCCTTTGCTTCTCTGTCTGTTTATGTTGTTTCCATTATGATGAGAGATTTACTGCACTTATCTTCTTCCTATTGTTGCTATGCGATCGCTTGCTGTGATTTAACATGTAGCCTTTGCCTGTACAAACTGCTGTGCTCTAATGTGTGGCTAACTGATAATGACCCCGCCAAGCTTCAGGAAGACAGCCTGCTGGTTTTCAGAGGGCCAGGGTTCTGTTTGCTTTCACGCCCGTCCCTAGAGAACCTTTCACAATGGATTTATGGACCACTATTAATGATTTTTTCAAATAAGACTGACCATCCTCCCCCCTACTTGACCTGCCCACTTGTTTTTCATTATGAAAAGCACTTTGTCTACTTTTGTATCCATCAACGCCATGGTTGGTATTTCAATTGGGTTTTTACCGCCCACATTTCTCCATGTTTTGTAGAGCACAAAACAATATTGAAAAATATAAAAAATATATTTCTGAAACAAAAAAGCTTTTTGACTCATGCCCACAAAAAAAAAAAAAACACTACGCATGTGTGATAATGTGTTGTCTGAAACTTTATTGTGTGATTCTCCCTTGTTAATATTTTAATTGTTTGATAAACATATTTTCCACATCCACTGAAAAACGTCCTTTTGTTCTGGAATCAATTTTGGCCAGAGGAGGATAAAACAAAGACATATTGAAGCCAGGAACAACCCAAACCTAAGGAAAGAAAAAACAACAGTTTATGACTCGACCATTAGAGATGGTTCAAGAAAAGTCAGACTGCATGAGCGACTGTAGCTGCTGTTTATGAGCTGGATATAATGTATCCAGTGTTTATCTGAATCTGAACCAAATGAAGGAGACCCAGAACGTTTTACCTTGGATCCATCTGTAGTAAAACATATTTTATCTTACAACCGACAGATGAGTCGTGTTAGCTTGAAGCACCTGTTATGGCTAAATTACATGTTTTGGCTAAAGTAAATTGACAAATGTGAGAGTGTGGCAGACAATGTCTTTAGCTTAAGGCTACATTCTTGATGAACTGTTAAATGTTGATTATGTGGAGAAAGATGAAAGATGAAACTACCTGTAATGTAAAATGTTTTGGTGACTGTAGTTTGGAATGTTGTTTGGGCACAAAATAAGAACTGGATCAAAAACTGCAACATTTTAACCCAAATAATGCCAGAATTTCAGTGTTTCAAATTAAGAGTTTTCTTCCATTCGATCATTCCTTGCTGAAGTAAAATACAAGATACAATACCATACCAACTTTATTTATGAAGCACTTTAAAAACAACCACAGCTGATACAAAGTGCTGTACATTAAAAGATAACATAATGTAAATCTTTTAAAAAAAGTACTACGATAACAAGATGACTGCATTTGACCCACAGAGCAAAATATACTGATTTGTTGAGTCTCAAAACCAATTTTCTCTTAACTTTTTCAACCCTTCAGAATAAATCACCTTCTAAATCATAAACCCAAATTTGAGCTGGAAACTTTAGCATCACTACTTGTACCTTTGGTGTTTCAGACCTGACATTATGTCTTTATGACAACTTGCAGTGATTTTCTAGTCCTGCTTTTCTTTCTCTCAAGCTATTGTTTTTGAAAATCAACTCAGCTATTGTAAGCTATCAGCCCACAAAGAGGGAAAAAAAATATGACACCTGCCCTTTAATTGCTTGAAAACTAACATGCATTGTTTAAAAATGAAAAATGGAAAGGTGAGGTGAATAAGAGGCTTCAAAAATTGCTGAGCGTTGTTTTTTTTATTTATTTTACTTTGAAGCAGTGCTGCCGTGAAATTAGTGGGAGTTGCTTCCAGGAAAGGAAGGAAGCAGGGTGGAAGGGATGGACATGGTTACATCAAGGAGTGGGATGAGAGAGTGATTAGAGCAGAGTGTAGTTCTGCTACTGTGGACTTTTATTGTTCTCGTCTTTGGGGAGGAAGTTGGTGTTGATGTGTAATTTTGAATGCAGCCTTGAAAAGAGACTCCATGTCTCTGCATGTGTGTCCTTGCTGCTGCAGTTGGCAAATTGAGTTGGGGGGGTGGGCGATACAGCTTGGGCTGGAACAAAATTGAAAATTCACAAAGCTCTTTCAGGATACAGGGTTAAGAGCCAGCCCATTTAGATGGAGCGTGCAACAGAAAGATGAGAGGAAGAACCTCTGTGCCTCAGTCCATTTTTCATTAGAATACACAAAGAAATGCAGGATTTGCTTCAGCTCTTTCAACGATTTCTTGTTTAATGCATTAAACGGAGAGGTAAAATACAATGATTTTGTTGGGATTTTCAGTACTTAATTCGTGTTGCTGCCATTTAATTTAATCAAATATTATTAGAAATAAACCTACGGCTGCAGGAATAAAGATGCGACAGGCTGGATAACGACAGGATTGAGGAATACCAAGTAAGAACGGGGAATGCCATGCAGAATCCCTGGATCTGTGGCCAAGGAGATCATTTTCCTGGCAAGCGGAGACGAAATCCTAACCCTTGTGCCCCTCCAACCCTAAACCCACCATCTGACTGCTGGCTGGGCGACGGCCCGCTGGGAGCCCCGCAAGCTGTTGCCTCTCAGACATCAACAGTTGCCTCAGCAGCAGTTGTTGAATGCATCCCTCGATTGAAGCCACACAACAGCCACTTTCTTTTAGCACGTACAGAAACACACACTGGGGTTTCATTAGCACCTTCTGTCTTTCCACATTGCTGGTTTTGACTTGTGTGTGAAAGACAAAACACCCAAATGCACAATTCTAACTCACAATTCAGTTTTTCCCCCCCTATTGCTTTAAGAATTGGCTTGAGACGTACCCATCTATTATTTTATAGCCAATCACCCATTTTGTAAACCTGAGTCTTTTTAAGAAAATATGAAGATATGTTTTTGTCCTAATTTCTTGATAAACTGAGCATGGAAATATTTTAGTATTCAAATATTTATCCTAAAATGAAATCTTCCAATTTTAGTTTTAATCTAGGGTGGCAAAATCCCAAGAAAAAACAAAACAAAACAATTATAGCAAAATCTAGACTTACTTCATGTCACTGAGGTCAAACTCTTGTGTTCACAGCCAAACAAACGGAAAAGAAACTGGAAGAAGAGTTAAAAGGAAATGGAACAATATAAAAACAATCTAAGAAAGAAGTGACAACAATTTATCCAGAAGTTAATATAAATGAACCATTATTATAATATGTATTATTCTTTCAAAAAACAAAGACAATGTCGCATCCAAAAATCACATGAATTTCTCTTTCTTTTACACACTTTTTCATGGAGAGTTTTCTCAATGTCAGAGCAGAAAACTCCTGACGAGACCTCAACTTTAATCTAGTTAATGGTTAAGCTTCTGCGTTAACCTCCCCAGTGAGGCTGGTCACTGTTTGACAATGAGATCTTATTGCTTTAACTAGGCCAGGGGGACCTGGGAGACAAGCGAGGCAACATTAATCCTCTGCGGTAGAAAGGAAAAGGAGGAGGGGAGTCCTAGTTGTAGTGTTTGTGTGTGAGGAACAGAGGTGGCATATATATGTGTGTGTGTGCTGCATCACCTGCATGCCATTGTTTGCTTTGGAAGTTCATAGTTTCCTGTGACTTGATGCATGTTAGTGAGGAAGGGGTTGCACCTGAAGTCATGTGAGAACAAGTCTGCAGCAGCATTGACCAAATCTAGTATCAGTTTTCGGGCCTTTGACTCAGTCCTGTTGCCTGAGGAGATAACTCACCTTTGTTTTATGGGGTTTTTTTCTTACCAGAGCCTCTCTAAAACTAGAGCCAAAGACTTCAGTTTCCTTTGCTGCTTTCTGCTTGTGTGAACTTGACTTTGAAAGAGAAGAGTTCCTATGCTCTGAATGTTAATTTTCTCCTCAAGTCACACCATGTTCCTAACTTTAGAGCAAGTCTTTTAGCTCTGAAGTTTTTTTTCTTTTCCTTAGGAAGTTTTTCAGTCTCCATCCTCTTCATATGAAGATTTCTGTCAATCACAGTTTTGATGTGTTCAGTGTTTCAGAATTTGGTGGTTGCTTTTGTAAAGTCAATTCTAACTTCTGTTTAAGGATATTATATTAGAAGATATATCAGTCTTTACCTTCTGTTATTGGTCATTAAGTTTGTCTGTTAGAACCAGATGTGACATGATGGTTTGTTTTAGAGCTGTTGCTGTAAAACGGGGTTTTACTATTTTGAAACAACAAAATTATTCCAGAGGCTACATTTTTAATTTTCTTCACTGTCATTATTAAACTACAGCCTGCATTTGTATTTTCAAAAATACAAATGGGAATTCTATGATTTACAGAGATTAAAAATTAAAATGATGAAGTAAAACTTTGTATTGTGCTTTAAGTCTTGCTCTCTCTTGCTGTCTCGCAGCCTGAATAAACCACAGAGATGTCTTGACGTACTGTAGCTTCTTGCATTTTTTGATCTTCTTCTGAAGAACTTTGGATCTTCTCAGTATTAGCACCCACAATGAAATGTAACGTTTGATGTGACCTAGTAGTTGCACGTTCATGGATAAAAAAAAAGATGAGATTTTTGTACTTCCTGCTTTCCAGTCAGGGCTGATAATGCTGAAAATCATTCAAACCAGACCAACTTTATTTATAAAGCACTTTAAAACAACCACAGCTAATACAAAGTCAATAGACAACTGACTTCCCAACTGCGCTATTTGGTGTTACTCACCTTTGAGCAAAAAAATAATTCAATTAATTATTGACTTATCACATAAATTAGCTCAAAGGTGTTTGTCCCACCAACATTTACAGCTAATGTTACATTTACTGTATTTTATAAAATAAAGTCCATTAGGCTAAGTAACAGATACTCTGTTATTCCTTATTTTCATTTTTTTGTGTTATTTGTGGCCATATTTCTGTCATAGAAGTAGAGTCAAATTTCTTTCTGTCATTTCTTTTGTCCATTTAGTGGAAAAAAATATTACAATCTTCCATCGGGCCAATATAAATATTTAATTCAAAATCAATAGCTTTCCATTGTGTTATGACTCCATCAGACTAAATGACTCCCAATTACATGTCTGCAGTCCAGAAAAACACATATGATGGATAGTTATTGTTGCAAAGTACTTAACTGGTTTAGAGACTTGTTATTAGAAACTAAAGTAATTACTTTCCAAATCTTTGCCTTGAGAGCATCTTGTGTTTTGCTCCTGCGGCTTGTTGCAACATTATGATCAAATGTTCTAAATAACGTTTGAATGTGTTTTTAAGTGGAAGTGGGAATATTGTATTCCTTGCTTGTAAAGGTTGGGAAGGGTATGTGCTCCCTGCCACATTGTGTCCTGAGAGAGGTGTGAAGGCCCCAGGACAGCTGAGTGGATCCCTTTGATCCGGTTCCCTACACACACACACACACACACACACACACACACACACACACACACACACACACACACACACACACACACACACACATTTTGAAGACTGTGTTTTTGCAGAATGATTAAAGATGCACCAACTACTCATGTCAATTAGCAGTCCAGGCGTTTGCACTGCTCGTTGTGTCGCGCCGTATTCCTGTGAATTGAAAGCAGTGTGTGATGGGGGGTGTGTGGGTGGGGACGGGTTAATGACACAGGCAGAGTGGACACATGTTTAATAATAAGTCCTGACAAAGAGGGACAAGCAGAGGGGAGGGTTTGCAGCACGGTGGGAGGATGATGGAGCATTTAACGTGTCACCGCTTTTCATTATGTCTCACTTGTAGTTAGAGCTAGAAATCAATATCCTTATATAAATGAAAATATTTTAACCAGGGTTAATTATAATAATAAGGAATTTATAGGACTGAAGAAACAATGAGAGTAATTTGGATTTATCTGTATATACAATTGAGTCTGAAAGGTAAATTTGGAAGCGTATTTGCTGAAGCTCAAATTGTAACATCAATAATAATTGACCAAACATTTCAAATGAAATGTACTAAAGTTAGAATGATGCAAACTAAAGCAGAACACAGCTAAAAATGCTGAGCTTCAGCAGACGGTTGTTGAAGAGTACAGATTAGCTGACAGATAAGAAATGTACAGGAAAGAAAACACATTGAAAACCACAAAAAACTAAGAATTCAAAGCAGGTAGATGACCACAAAAAAAGCTAAAAATCTAAAGGATTAAATCCATTGGCAGAGTTAAAAATGTGTGCTTGAAATCCAAAAATAGAAGAAGACTTGTTAAATCCTGAAAAAACTGCATTTTACCTGTAAAGAGCAAAATCTAATACTACACTAGATTATATGGTGTGCTAACAGCAACTATCATTTGCTAAAATACTAACATTGGCTAAGGTGCTATAGGCCTTGCATGTTGGATAGCTAGCAGGTTGGATAACTAACTTTTCTCTACTTCCATATCATTTGTTTTGTAAAACGATAATAAAGGTATTTTGAAGCAAATGTAAGACAGGGAAGTAAATAGAGTATTTATTAAACCATGTGGTTGAATACACCATAATTTTGTTTCAACTAATTATTTATTAACAGACCTGTTAATAAATATTTCTCTACATAAATCATGTTTGTTGAAATTGTTTAAGTCAAACTGTATTTCAGACCAGTTGTATATTTAATGAGTCAGATGACTTGAGTTAAAAACAGACATGAAAGAAAGCAGGAGTTCTCTGGTTTTAAGTTCATTGTCAAAAACAAAGTTATTTAATCTCTTAATATGAATTATACTGTGATGGAACAGATGTATGAATTAAATTACTGAACTAAACTTTCAAATATAACTTTTCAAGTGAACCTGTATTTTTCTGTGTATATTCTCAGCTAGGCCCTCCTCTGTTTGCACCTGAACAATGCTACATTGTAAGGGGATTCCTTCAGTCTGTTGGAATGCAGGTATTAAAACTGGGCTGATTACACACATTGCACAGACAGACATAGGAGGGTTTATTGGGGAGGCAAGGAAAGGTATGGGAGAGGAGGTGCAGAGAGAAGGGAGTGAAGGAAGGCAGCATGAAAGGGAGAGCCTGATGAAAGATTGTACTCAAACTTCATGTGCAATTATGCACACATGCTTGGATACTTGTACGCATGTATGAACGTGTGCGAGGACAGATCTGTAGCTGCAGGTGTGGAGTTTTACAGAAGTTTGCTGGAAATGTTTACTGCGTTAATGTATCTAACACCAATCATGTGTGTGTGTTAGAGAAAAGAGAGAGAGAGAGAAAGAGTAAGAAATGGAGAGAGAGACAAAGGGGAGTGTTAGCAGTTGGTATGGGACCAGACTTTGCTGCGTGTGTGGGCATTCGTCACTTGGGGCTGTCAGGGCTGTTAAAAGCATGTGAACATGGAACCCCAACACAACCTGGAATCCGGACTTAACAGAAGTTATAAATAAGTGAGTGTGTGTGTGTGTGTGTGTGTGTGTGTCCAATCCCACTTCAAGAGGGAGTACCAGTGAGCGATAGGACAGCAGTAGGTTTGCTCTAAAGCCAATTCTTTACTGACTGCACAAGAACAGAACAACCTCTTTTTTTTCTTTGATTTGCTTTTGTCATTATGTCTCATTGGCTTTGTATTTATCCTGTTCATTGCCTCATTCAAAATCTCATCATTAAAAATGTTTGCCAGTTCAAATGTTGATTAAATTTACATTTTTTACGTGTTAGCAAAAATAATCTGCACTAACTTAGATTATTTTACCACCTTGTAACTATATTGCTTGTTTGCTTGTACCATTCTGTGGCCTCTCGCTTAACAGCTGGTGATATATCATCCAGGCTGTCAGAGTTGAACCTGTTCTCCTTGGCAAGGATGTTCGTGAAGGAAAGCTGGCCAAAAAAAAAAATCGACCATTGAGGGTCCGCACCCTTTTCAGGAGCCTTTCACTCACACACACACACACACACACACACACACACACACACACACACACACACACACACACACACACACACACACACACACCCCACGTTGCCCCATCTGCTCGCTCGTGGGGGTGTGTGTGCGTGTTTGGCTGTGGTTTTGGGGCAGTTGGTAGAACGGTTGAGGACAGCACCAAAGCCAAGCCCACCATCGGCATGGCAGCATAGCGGTCAGCGTGCTGCAGAAACACCAAGCTAATGCTAACTCTACACTCAGATTACCTGAAAAAAGCTTCATGTTCAGAGCAATTGGTAAAGAGGTGAACCTGATGGTTACGCTGACAGCCAGTCGAGTTACGGCACACTTGTTATCCTGGGGCTTTTCTCTCTGATCTTGCATTGGTTGTGTCCTCCTGTCTGTCCTTTACTACACCAAGTGTAGTAAAGTGAGCTAGACTAGACTAGTTAATGAAGGTAAAAAGTTTAACATTTGACCATCTTTCACATCCTTAAGTCTTAAAAATTTAAGATTCTTTATGTTTCCTGTATCTCCAATATAGAGGTAATATTTTACAGTATAATCCTCATCCTGTTTCAAATGAGACCATCATTGCCTTTTTTTGTTTAATCTGGTTATTTTTAATACAGAATTTAATTTAAAACACATCTTCTTGTATTAGTTCAACCCAGAGTTAGATTGGTCAATTTATGACACATTTCTATGATAACAAAAAAAAAAACCCTTCAATCTGGGTCATTTTTATCCTGAGGGTTTTAGAGTGTTGGTTGCCATATTGTTTGTGCATTTTTTTGTCTGTATTTGATTTCATATCATTTAACCACCAATTGCCAGTTGCTCTTTTTGCAGTTTCTTTATTCAAGTCTCCCTATGGTCTCACTCTGCCATGTGGTCAGAGCCCCTGCTGTGGATTATCAGTCAGTCGACTCGCAGAGAGCAGACCAGGCTTCCAGTACAAACATGAGACAATATCCAAATCATTGGCTACTTGGCTCCAGACTGAGGAAACAAGCAACCATATCAGACTGAGCCAGGCTCAGTCCATGAACCATATTAGCCAGTGATACTATACACTGCTGTGCCTCTGTTTGTTTGCTTCAGCTGGTGTTTAGTGTAGTGGAGTCCAAAATGGAACAAATGGCCAGAAGCTATTACTGTTTGTTTAACATGTGGGTGTGAAGAGGAGTTTCACTAAAAAAAAACAGTGTTATGTAATGTTAATAAACTTAAAACCTTAGGAGTTTTTGCTCTTAGATTTATTTTTCAATTGATTGGTGATGGGTCAATACAGTATTCCAGCTTCGCAAGTTTTACTTTTACTTTAGTTAGAATTATTTTCTGTGTTCATATTTAATTTATAAAAATTTTTTTTACATTTATTTAAACTTTGCAAACATTAACCTCAGCAATGGCTTTTCAATATTGCAGACTCACACAAAGCACAGTTCTGACTGGATCTACCGTTTGTCCACCCAACCAACTCTACACCATTTATACATGCGGGGTTGTTGAGGTATGCTGCCTATCTCAGAGTCAATGATGCACCCATTACAGGTGGCCAGCCCATCACATATGATATGGAAACCATTTTTTCCATATCAATTAATAGGGTGCTTAAGCCCAAGTTGAACAAGGATTTTCTTTTTTACAACCTGGAAACATTGGTATTTGCTCATTGTTATAGGCTTATTGTTTGTTCCTTGAAGTGACTATGTACGTTCCTTACAGTGTTTCAATTTTATTAATTGAAACACTGTAAGGGACGTTTAATCGGTGATTTGTTGAATCTAGGACTAAATGCAGGCAGGAACAAGGCAGTCTGGATGCAAAAAATACCCTAACTCCGGAAGAGGGCAGTCCAAGGAACAGCTAAGATATTGAAAAGAACTCAACCCGAAAACTATGAACACAAGTCTAAAAAAAAGGAGCTAATCAGAACTACCTTGACAGAACTATTCCAACTACCTGCCACCATGAATGACTCTTTTCCAGGATCAGTGAGAAACAGGTGAGACTGCTTAATTGAGTTAATTTACCTGCTGCATGTCCGTTTTCTACTCAAACAAATTATTCTGTGTGCTTTCTGGGGCATAGCGTCTAAATATAACCACGAGCTGTTTTTGTGAAACCTATTAGATGGAACAAGCACTTGCAGGTTTGATTTATAAGGGAGGATGCTGAGCATCTGGGTGCTGGTATGCTGAACACATACAGGAACGCCTCTCTAATCATGGGGATACATCTGAACACATTGGTTCTTTCTGCTTTCACTTAGGAGTGGCTAAAGCTCAAGTTTTAGCCACTCCTAAGTTAAGTTAAGTTTAGTTTTCGAATGTTTCCTCCCAGCATTCTATCTTCCATCTCCACCTCTGGTTCATAGCTCATTATAGAAAGACAGGGTTAGCTTTTTTGCCCTGCAGCAACATCTCTACTTGGAGATGGAGTGTTGGAGTCATGGAAAATTCTGGAGCGGCCCGTGACAGACAGTTTCCACATCTCGTGTCCGTCAACTTGGCTGACTTCTTTTCCACATTCCTCTGGTGACACGTCGTCATTCTTCTCACATCTTCCAGTTCATGACAGACTCCCCCCTCATTCCACTTCCTTCTTTGCCCTCACTTTTTCCCTTGAACTTGAATGGACAAGCTCTAGCTTGCCTCTGCTAGCCACCGGAAAATGCTGTTTTGCCCTCCTCACCATAAATGTCAAAGTTTGCCCCAGGCCTGCTAATCCATCTGCAAAATGGGTCTAATTCTAACCTTAGCTAAGTCATTTCTTAATGGCATTTTGTGCTGTATAGCCTCAGAGGACTTTCTTTGAGAAACACAGGTCGTGTTATAACAATGAAAAAGTTACAGGGAATTCTCAACTTGAGATCTTAGCATGAAGCTTTTGAATTGATCACATTAGGGAGAATATTACATGATGCTCAGCGCAGTGGTACAGGCCACTTCCTTACTGGTTCATCTAATTGAAACAAGCTCAGAAACATTTGGTTGGATGATATTTCTTCCTATTTTTCCTCATCTTTCTACTCCCATTGACATTGATGGATACAATCTTAAGACTGCACCATGATGGTAATATACAGGAGCGTTCCATCTTGTTATTTTCTTGCAGACAGTTAAATTCTTTTCTATCTGCTCTCCCATTAATTTCCTCTGGTTTTCTCTAGTCCACTAACCTCTGTTTAACCCCACCTTTCTATCCTGGTTCAGTGCCGCTTCTTTCCTCCTCCTCTGTCTCCATCCACCCATCCATCCATCCTGTCTCACCCATGATGTTTAACTGTTTCCCTATTATTACCAGATTTTGGAGACAGAGGAGGCTGATGAGATGATGACAAGTCGAGGCTCTGATAGCCATGCTTCATCAACCAAGCAAAATGAGAAAAAAAAAAAAAAACTCCTCCTCCAAGTACACACTAACACATACGGCCGTCCTTTTGGCTCCCAACTATAAGATGAGTTTTTCTCCATCTCCATTCTTGTAAACAAACAGCTTTTGCAACGCCTACCTGGACCATCTGCTTCGGTAAACATTCACTCTGAGCCTTATCTGCAAGGTCAAAAAGCAGGAAGTTTTGGTTTTTTCTAGCAGACGAAAGTCTGTTTTAGCTCTAATGTTATTCCTATATAAAGTGTAGTATGTGTTTACAAGCATGGATGGTTATATAATGCATATACAGCACTAGTGAGAAGTTCATATTTACTAATCATGCGTTATTAATTTGGTCTTTTCTATTTCCAGGGTGAGATGATAACACAACAAACAGCTTTAAAAATAGCTTGAATTCTTTTTTATCAACTGTTAGGCATCATGATAGCATCATAATGAGGCTCGGTTGAACCAGCACCTCTGGCTGGTGGATGAAATATTGATGGAGGAGATCGTGTAATTTGGAAATCCCACCTGGACATAGTGCCCAAACACACTGAAGCTGGTATTGGAATGGAAAAATTTGCCACAATAAGCTTGTGAAATGACTGTGACACATTGATCCTATTGTAAGTTTGGGTTATTCATGCACAAATGTTAAATCGAGGGCAGGAAACCAATCAATTGGCATGAGCTCCGATATTCTAAAACATGAGAATGGACAAAGTTTGTAGTTTCTCTGCAACTTGCAGGATTTTTTATCTAAATATTATTAGGCCTTCATATGCATTTTGAGCTTGTAGTTAATATAAAAAAATTCCATCAGAAATTTTAACTTAACGGTTGTTGTCAAATTTCAATGAATAATTACTTCCTGGAAAAGAACCCTTTCATTGCATCATCAAAAGCCCCAAATTAATAGGGTTTTTATGCCAGTGATAAGTGAACACAAACTTTTGCTGACATTGTAGGTTTCCTCTTGTAAATGGATTCAAAGTTAAGCTTAACCCAGAATATAGAGCAGAACTCACACTCTGCCCTGACAGATTAGCATTTAATTATATTGCAATTGTTACCCCGACCAGTTCAGCCCTGATACATTTTGGAACAAAACCTCCTGCACACTGTGTGCCTCTGTGGTATGCAGGGCCATGATTGAAGCTGTGCAAGGACACAGTGACACGCTTCGTTCTTACGCTTCATCTTTTCTTTCATCTTGGTGTGCCTGCATTTGGCTTTGTGTCTCTCTGCCAGTTTTGTCACTTGCATGCTTTTCTTTTAACACTCTCCCGCCTTCAGTGCCTGTCGCGCTTCTCATCTGTACCGTCTAGACTCAGATGATCGTTTGTGTTTTTCAGACTTTGTAAATGCATTGTTTGCCTCAATGTGGTATCTTCAAGAGACACCCGGGTTTTGACTGATGAATCATCATTATCTTTTAAATCTGTCTTCAAACATGGAGTCGTCAGATTGGTATTTTAAAAGCTCAGAATAGATTTTGCTTAAATTGATCAGTTGGCCATTCACATGGTGACACAAACACAATTTATTTAAAAGCGAGACAAAAATATACAATGTCAAAGCTGCCAAAGTGTGACGATGTAGCATCAGGAACGAAAAAACTCGGCTAACTCTGCTAAATTATTTTTGCTACAATGTACCTGTGAAAACATTGTCTTTCGCACCTCAAAATCTCCATCAATCCATCTGCAGTTAGTTTGTTATTATCACGCTAAAACATCCCTTCAGGCTAATGCATGTGGTGGATGGTAGGTGTAGCTTATTGATATCGCAGGAAGCTTCAACCAGCTTAGATCCAGGTACAACCACGCAACACAGTTTACAAAGGTCTCTTCAGAAAGTGTTTATTATTTGATAATATGGCATTGAATCACGTGAATGTGAACATTTGCACCTTAAATTGTTCAAATTAATTTTTGTGTGGGTACTTTCAACTGTTAGTCATTTACAACTCTGCATTATGGATTTTGTTTTCTACTTTTCTACAAACTCGCTGTTACATTAACCTTTCCGCTACAGATAAGGGAACTATTATTGATAACTTTGCAGAACCTCTCAAAACAAATCTTAACTCCCCCTTTAGCATGCCTCATTAAAGAGGCATGAGCTTAGCTTTCTAGGGGAACATTTCAGTAACCTGTATTGACAAAACGTCAGTGCAAAATGTGAACCTTGCAGAAGGTTGTATTCATTTCCTTTTGTTCGTCAGGATGAATTATTGCCTGCGCATGTGTGGGTGCAAAAGTAGGCATAATTCAAAGGGTCACAGGCCAATCTGTGGCGGGACCTCAGGGGAGACCACATGTGAGCATATGGCCTGACGTTGCACTCAGGGGTGAAGAAATAATTGATAACAGTTTTTTAATTCTTTGCTTTTTGCCAGCAAAACATACGAGCAGTAAACAAGAATTAAATATTGACTCAAACCTAATGTGTTTACTTGAAGGGGAAATGCAGAACTCTGCTGGTTCCAAGGATTTGAATTCATCCAGTCATAACAATCTCCCAAGCCTCCTCACCCCTTCCTTCACTCCTCATTGTCTCTTTCTCAAAGCGTAGCGACACCCCACTGTTTCTGTCTGCCTTTTCTTCCACTAACCCGTGCAGTCATCACCTGCAACACCTTCCCCATCACATACCTCACATCTTCTTTGGCTGCCCCCCGCCTCCTCCACTAAGATATCTCTGTCATCGTTTCTCCTGTAGCTGCACGTCGGCACAGGTCAGGACATGTGATGTGTGACCATGTTTTGTCTCTTTGGTTTCAGTTTGATGCATTCCAGATTATATCTCCAAAGTTCCAGTTAACTATCTTGTCTGATAGCGGTTTTGATGGGAGTGCGGTCAGTCGCACAGACGTGGGTGACGCATGTTGCCCTCCGAGTTCGGCCTGATGCCAAGAAACGGGATGACAAGCCACTCCTTAGATGCGTCCTTGTCATGTCGGGGCGGTCATGTGGTTATCCTTGCAGCTAACCTCACGCCCCTATCAGACGCTTCATTTCCAATGCGCTCAGACTCCCAAGACGTGTGTCCCTGAAATCAGCTTAAGTGAAACTGAACATTGAATATTTATATCGTAGCTTCATTTGCCTAATTATTTCATCTGTTGTCTTCCATTTCTTTTCTAATATCATCATCAGTCATGCTATGAATAATGATTAAACAAAGATTTAATGAATCTGGAAATGTTCTGGGGTAGCAGATTGGAATTTTATGAGGCCTGGAATAATGCACCTTCGGAGAAGTCTCTGGTGAGCCTTGATGTGTCAGTGAATAAGACACTGTTGTATGAAAAGTGTTGAATTTATAAAAAGTGACTTCCTAAGGAATCAAAGCGTGGAGCTGGAATTTTCCGCGGTTGACATTTCCTTCTGTTACGCTGTGCCATTTTCCGTTTCATGCTCAGTCTTTACCTTTATTTTATCAGGTAACTGGCGGACAGTGATCTCATTGTCTGTTTATTTTTGTGCCTCTCTCTCTCTCTCTCGCTCTCTATGGGCTTGAGAGGTATGTATCCACCTCTAATCCAGCGCTGGGTAGCTCCTGTCCCCTCCAGGCTCAGTGTCAGCAGCTTGACTTTGATGTCAAGCCACAATTTATTCCACTGTCTCTGTGGACTCCCATGTTGTCCTCATAATGTCTGGCAATCAATAATAATGTGACCCACAGAGCCATAGCCTGCCTCCCCGCTGCTTTAGTTATTCGCCCCTGGCTTGCAATATTCCAGTGTCTGACTCACCAATGCCCCAGAAAAGACCCTCTCTTCCTCAGTTATTTCTACTTCTACAAAGTGTAATGTCTGTCTTGCTGTGACAATAACCTCTATGTCTATTACTGTGGTAACATGCAATCCCTTGAAGCAAAAGCCAAGCCACTGCCTGTAATGAATTCATAACTAAAGTTAAAATTAATGGACTGTCTGAAACAGATATAAGTCCCTGAATAAGCTTACTTTACTTTGACTCTGTGTTTCTGTGCCTTGCCAAACTATTTTATTGCCACTCTAACTTTTCCATGTTTTACGACAACATAACCACAAACGTCAGTTTATTGTCTTTTGATTTTATGGTAAACCAACACAAAGTACTACTTAACTGTGAGATGAAATAAAAATCAGAGTTTTTTTATGGTTCATAAGCAATGTGTTGCACTCATATGTACCCTCTCCCTCCCCATTTACTCTGATACTCCTAAGCAAAGCCCTGTGCCACCAATTGCCTTCCAAAACATTATAATTTGTAAATAGAATTAATTTGCATCTATTTATTATCTCATTATGTAAGAGAAGCTTAAACCTCAAGATTTAAGCATAAATCAGAAGTTCCTTTTTCCTCATAAACACACAGAAAACCTCTTTATAAATTACTTTAGTCATGTCACATGGTACAATCTTCCGGGTTCTGTGTGCTTTCAGCTCATTTTCCTTTGGCTGCAGAATCAAAGGGGTTTGGCCTAAAACTGGCAGTCTTCTTCTGCAGTGAATTTCCCCTGGGAGATTTCCCTGGTGTTGAGTTCTGTGTCACCATCCTCATAGATGATGTCCAAATGTATTCAGGGCTTTAATTGTGAGCATATTTATCATCTTCATCCAATTCTGCAAATCCAGAAAATTATATCTGAATCTTTCATCCACCCTTAAAGAACATAATGAAGGGTCATAGTGGTTATGGACACAACCTGAACTGTGTCAGGGGTGTAATATTTGCCTGATGGTTACTCTGGAGGAATTGCAGAGACCCACAGTTTAGGTGGAAGGATTTGTCATCAGGACTATGAATCATGAACTCCTATCAATCTGACTTATGAAAGTGTGGCAAGAAGAAAGCCATTATTGAAAGAAAGCCAGAAGAAGTTATTTGCAGTTTGCTGCAAGTGCTGGCACAACCTAACAACCCCAAACACGCAAATCAAAACACAATCATGACTTGTGGTCCAGTTAAAAATGTTTGACAATTTGACCATAAAGTGAGGCTCATCTTGAGATTTTATTTGCAAACAGGGATTGAAAAACAAATTGGTCTGAACTGAGACGTCCCTGAAAACCTTACAACTGTATTAGCAATGAGAGATAGTTCTACAAAATACTGATACTGCACACTAAAGCATTCCACCTTTAAGATTTCCAATTACTTCACAATAATGCGCCTCTTTGTGTTAGTCAATCACATAAAATCCCAGAAAAATAGATTGAGGTTTGTGGTTGTAATGAGACAAATGCACGGGCAATTCTGCAAGGCACTGTAATTGAGTTTAGGAGAAGCCAGGTGTGTCATTATGTTGCAAATTATCCAGGAATGCTGGAAGGTTAAATCAAGTGTGTATAGCAAGCAGTTATTACCTGGAGTGTGTTTTACAGAATGTACCTATACCATGATGAATGACTGGGCAAATACCTTAACCCTCTTCTATCTCTTGTGGTGTGTGTGTGTGCGTGTGTGTGTGTGTGTCACCCGTACCTATGCACAGGTAAGAGCTATTTACCCCAGTACTCCATTTCCTCTTCTGTATCTTATCTTCTTGCTTGTCTTGGTGCTGAAAATAGTAACAGGGAGTTTCAAAGGCATTCTTTTTTCTATATGATTCTTAAAACAGGTAGAGCCCATGCAACAAAATGCCAGATGAGACATGAGATAATGCAGAGAAATGAGAGTGAGAATGCAGCACTCTTTCAGTTATAAATTAGGTTAAATTATAAGGTTGCTTTATCTCTTTAATGAGCTATCTGCTCAGGAATACCGCTGGCGTCGGTTTGAGGCAGAAGGATTTTTTTGAAAACACACACTGCATACAAATGAGAGTGCAGCTACTGTGTCTACAGCTATAACTGTTGGTTGCTCGTGTGCATATATATATATATATATATATGCTTTACAGCTAGCATCTCACAGTGTGGTGGTTGTTAGTGGGCTTCTCCACCCCTCAGCTTCTCAGCCAGTCTTACCAGGAAGTCAACCATCCATGTGGTGCCTCTCTCCACTCTAATTAAACTCTCTGTGGTTCCCAACTCCAACCAGAAAGACACAACCTCGATGCCAGACTCAGCATTTGCCTTTTGCCAAGACCCTCTATGTGGGTGTATGTGTGTGTGTGTGTGCGTTTGCGTATGTGTGTGTGTGTGTCAGAAGGCAGGAATTGAAAGAGAGAGAGGGCCCGTAACCATATTTGCTTCTCATTTCACTCAGTCAAGACAAAGTGTTGAAGAGTCTGCCAAGGCACAAGGCGAGCAGCAGGGGGAAAATAAATACAATTGTAGAGCCGAGACAAAGAAGGATCTACTGTAGACAGCATATTTGAATGGTTGCCTCACGGATGGAAGAGGGACTTTAGTGGATTTAGAAATCAAGGAGAAAAAAAAGGCAAAGCAGCAGAATAGTAATTAACTGAATTATTCCATCTCTGAGGGATCATAGGGATTAATAGAGGCTTTGGTTTGGATTTTGCACCTTTCTTTCTGTTGTGGCATGGCAGTCTGGTTCCTGTGTGTATACCCGTATGTGTGTGTTTGAGTGTTGATGCTTTCATGTGCCTCACCATAGACCAGAAGGCTCCATGTGTGTGTGCCAGCAGTCCTGTGACCATATCAGCCTGCCTGCCAGCGATGGTATCGAGGTGTGACTTTGTACCCCCCACTTACTGAAGTTCATCCAAGCATTACAAGTTAATCCACCATAATAGGCAAAAAGAACGTGTGGGGGTAGTGGTAGGTTGCTAGGAAGGAACTGAAGGTGGGATGAAGGGTATTAAAAGGTATCTTTGCATGTGTTATAGTCTGCTCTGTGTGGCAATCAGGAGAACGTAGATTTAGGGTCCACAGACAACTCTTAATGTCGGCGGTGCTAGTGTTTATAGCCAAGAAGTCAGCTCATGTGACTGAGATTAAATCTCAGCATTAGCTGTCTCTATGCCCCGACTATAAATATGTCTTTGTATGATAAGAACACATTGATTTAGGAAGAAGCATGCTAATGAATCATTGAGGAAGTGAGAAAGTTAAGCTGCAAATCATACCAGGAGGAAAGTTGAAGCCATCAATCTTTGCTGCTAAGAGACAAAAAGGCACTTGTATGTAAAGTAAGACTACTACTTGAAATCTTTGTGTTTTGTCATGTTTTTAAATGTTGTAGAAGCAAAAATGTGAGGGGTGCATTCAAACCTTCTGCGTCAAAACATATATTACCAGTGTATAGTCACACGATATCTAGGGAAATATGTGATTATACTTTTCTTTTTTGGAACTTCATAATAATGTTCTCCCTACTCTTTGTGAGTTGTTGGACTTTGATCACAAAAAACCCCAAAAAAATCAGAAAATTGAGTGTTGGCAACCAAGGAGTCTGTTTATATATTTTTGTATTGCAGACAGTTATAATGACTATCAGCTAATGATAAAACAAGCTAGATAAAGCTATTTGTTATATTTTTTTCTACCAGTTTTGCACATCTAGAGACTGCTGTTTTTGGAAATTCTTTTTTCACAAATAGCTTAGTCAGAATAAGTGGACTAATATAAATGTTCAAGTGTTTCCACAAATTCTTTAGTTAGGCCTGGACTTTGACTTGGCAATGCTATCACATGCATGTGTTAATCTTTTTAGTTTGAGGTTGTGGGTTGTTGTTCTTCTGGAACATGGACTTCACCAGTCTTAAATCTTTTGCATCCCGTATGTTGTCTTACAGAGTTGATTTGGTTTTGACCAATTCAGCTCCTTACATCTCTCCATCAACTCTGACCGGCTTTGCTGAAGAAAAGCCTTGTCACAGCATGACACATCTACCATCATAGTCATTGGTTGATTATGTGCTATTGCAGTTTTTCTCCACATACAACTTTTCATAGGTGGGCCTGTTTTGTTGCTCCCTTTAGGGTTAGGGTTAGGGTAGGGTAGTCTAGGGTAGTCTAGGGTAGTCACAATTAATCTTAATATGCTACACATTATCAATACAATACATACAATACATACAATACATACATGCCTTTTTGTCTCTTAGCAGCAAAGATTGATGGCTTCAACTTTCCTCCTGGTATGATTTGCAGCTTAACTTTCTCACTTCCTCAAGCCACAGTAGGTTGTGTCAAAAGCTGAAAGCCATTTCTAGCATACAGTGAACAGGTTCAGTGTCGTACGGGGATTTCCAGTATCTCTCTACCTCCCACTGAGTGTCGCCACTGTTAACACAGTGAAGGTCTGCTTGGGCCTGGCAGGGAGAGTTGAGGGTGAGGGGAGAGATGTGAGGGCTGGGGGGCTGGTACAGTGGTAATTCTCTGATGTCTGAGGATTGAAGGCTGGATTTACTCAGCCTTCACCGAGCCGGTGACTTTATACCCGTCATATGTCTGTCTCTTGATTACACCTATCTCCCTTCTTTGAATTTAAGATTTCCGAGCTCTTATCATTTGCTCGGGTATATTTCCAGAAATGCACACACACAAAGGGGCATGCTCCTTCTCGAGCTCTAACTTTCACGCCCCTGTGCCCTTGTCTTTCCCCTTCACCCTATCTCCCTGCCACTGGGTTTACCCATTCCTCTTTATCCCTCTATCTGTCCCTTACACACAGGCTTTACCAGCCTGCTGAGCATGATGGCCTGTTTTGGAAAAAATAGAGCAATGGGTGGATAAGAAAACAGCAAAAGGATAAGGGATGTAGAGAAAGAAAAGAAAGGAGGAATGAATCAAGGCGTACACCAGTGGCCTGTTATCTCATTACAGCGGCACTGGCTTGTCATGCCCGACTGACTGGGCCCCTAAGGAGGACCCTCACCCCCTTATAAGACCCTCTTTATTCAGCAAGCGCTCTCGCATTTCAGCTTGGGCACAAAGAAGGGCAATTCACTGGTTTCTGAGCTGTCCGCACCAGATTTGTGTATCCTGGTCCAACCGAGGGGCACAATTGAACCTACAACACTGGCACAGGCACATCCACTGTGGCCTTGCTAGTCACTAGTTATGAAATGATGCTTCCAGATAATGGAGGCTAATGGGGAAGAGTGGATATCCATTTGTTCCACCATTTTCCCCCTATTCCAGCTCTCTAACATAATCCCATGTGGGTATTAGAAAAGAAACTCAAGAGGGAACTGCTGTCAGCTGAAGAAGTGGAAATGGGTTTCCTCTCTCTGCCTTTTCTGCCTTTTCTGCCAAGCTGAAGCCTCATTAGATGAGAAGGGAGGGCTGCTTCTAAATGAGATGGGCAGAGAGCTACTCAGCACTGCAACAGACAGTGAATGAGAGACAAGCAAGGGGAGGAGAGAGATCCTGGAAGAGGATGCAACAGATACAGAAAATGCAGACAGAGCAATTCTAACTGAAGTGGAGCCAAAATGATTTATGGAAAATACATACAATCTGGAGCAGAGTTGAAATTGTAATTAGCGCCAAGGTGGGTAGAATTATATTAAATAGGATCATTTTTAGTCTTGTTTGTGAAAATAAGCTTCAAATTAGCCTTTGGAAAGATTATAAATCCTAGTAAAACTGAAAGCCAAAAGAAGAACTGAATATTAGCAAATATAAAACTTTGGGGCAGTTGGCTGTTTTTTACCTGTAATACCCTCAGTAGAGGGTAAACCTCAAATGCTCGCAGTCTTTCCATTAGTGGGAAACAATGGCAATCAAAATGAACAGAAATGAACACAATAAGAGTGTTAAGAAGAGTCTCTTCTTCCTCCTGCTTTTCAATTGGGAGAAATTAGCATGTCAACTGGCATGACAGAGTCTTGTTATTTCTCTTCTGTTTTCACTTTTTATTATCTGTTGCATTCCTTTTTTAGTTATCTAGTTTATTTAAACACACATGCAGCTCTTAAAGCTCTTTAAAGAGATTTCCTGTTGCAGTACAGAGCTGAACATATAAATTATTTTAATCTTAAGCTTACAGTTACAACTTAGTCATTTTCACTATCTGCTACTTTGTCCTGTCTTATGAAACCAGCGCTGATGAATTGTTCAACCTTCTTTCGATGTAAACTTGATTGATCACTTGCAGAATGAGAAGAAGCAGGAAGCAGTCATCTTTACAATTCTGTCATATTTCTCCCTGCTCCATTAAAGAGCCAGAACATTTTTGCTTTTTACCTATAGGTCCTCAGTATGTTTACCTCATCTCACATTGTTTGTGTAACCCATCCATGCAGGGAGAGACCCCTTTGTCAGACCAACCAAACACTTCGGCGCTACAATTCAGCAAGAGGTGAAAGCTGAAAAAAAAAAAAAAGAAAAGATGACAGATGGAGGCTGCAGTAGAGAAAGAGCTGTTGAGGTGAAAAGCAGATGTGTGTTTGTATGTGTATTTTAGCTGTTTGGAGTTGGAGCAGCATGAGCTGGTAAATAGGTTACTGTAAATATACCCTCAGATATTCATCTCCAGGCTTATCAGTATTAAAATACACTCAGATTTGGCAGCACAGCCGATGATATTTGACCTACAGAGAAACACGCAATGCACCTTGTCCATTTCCGCACTCTACTGCCTATCGCGAGTCTCACTTTCTCTATCACAGTGTCTGTCTCTTTTTTAATTTTTTTTTATTTTCTACCTAACACAACTTGTCCTGTTATATTTTTGGAAACACACACACTCACATATGGACATCCGCTAATGGAGTTGGTTTTTATTACATCAAATGGACTAAAGAGCTATTTTAATGCAGAGTATTTATCTGCACAGCATGTTTGGAAATGGCTTGCAGAATGAATTGATTCAAGGATAGATCTATTGGGGAAGCGAGAGCGACGGCAGAGGCAGCAGCACTTTGTCCTAACCCTTTTAGTGAGATTAGCTGTAATGTCTACCCACTCATTTCTATTAAGTCAGCTCGGCTATCCTTTTTATCCTTCCTGACTTCAGGGTTCTGTCTATACTTTGAGCGCAAATCAGTTTTGTTTTTTTTATATGCTGAGGTTGTATACCAACTGGCTGTATAAAGTCAGAGAAGGGGAAATAAAGGGAAACAGGAATGCAAATTAAACCCAATCTTTGCAAATTCCATCCAAAACCCATTAAAGTTTTTTATTTGAGGTTTTTTGTTTGTGTGGTGTGCAGTCATACGCTGTTGCAGAGCCTGAACCTGGGCTTTAATGTCTTTTTTTAAATGAATCTTTTAATGTCTTGCTTTACATTCAATATCAAAATGAACCTCATATTAAGATTGACAACATTGCAAAGTTGAATCACAATGCCTCTTGGCAAAGTAGTTTGTTAACGAAGACTTGTTGAATCTGTAAATTTGCACCACCAGTGTAGCTTTGGTTCTAAACTCCACATAGTTACCACTGAAACCACATTGGAGGTTGTAATGCTCTGCAGAGAGGTGATGCCAGGATGGAGATGCTTAGCTGCATTTAATCAGTTAATAATAAAACTCTTTACCAAGCTTCAAGCTGCAGTGTCAGTTTTCATTTTGACTGGTAGAGATGATTGTGTGGGAAATTGGATTGTGATGAATGTCCAAGTGAATTTCCCCCAAAAATAAATCCTGTCAGATTATAAGACCAGTTTGTTCTAATTCATTTCAAAAAACAAAAAGTCTGCATGAGAAATGAATACATATTTTGATAAAATTAAAGTAAGGAACAGATGGTTGTCCAGTTCTGGGCAGTAGAGAAATAGAAACTAATATACTTAGATGCTGTTAAGGACAATATGATTGAATATTATTTTACCTCAGAACATTTTCCTTCCTGTCTCTGCACTCCAGCTACTTGTCTATGAAATCATCCCAAAATGAAAGGTTTTCAATATTGAAGAGACTAACCTTTATAGATGGACTCAAATGTTTTTCTTCTAGAAATGTTTGAGAATTGCAGGTCCTTTCCTTTTGTGATCCATTTAATCAAAACATAAAATCGCAGAAACACTGACCTTTCAGAACATCTGACAAACTGAATTTAAAGTACTCCACAGTAAATAAAAGCATTAAGGCTAACACAGTAAAAACATTAAACACCGAGGCTTATGCCTCATTTCCACTGAGAGGTGAGACAGGGGTCGGTGTATTTTGATGTGCTATTTTGTCTGTTCTATTGTAAAACGGCCCATACAACTGATTAGCACCACGACATTTCTGGGCCTAATTCAGTTGTAGGTCCCTAAGACAATTGTATGGTAAGGTTAGTGTAAAGCTATTGGTGTCACACAACACAGTCCATTGACTGTGGGATAGAAGAACGTCGCAGCTTGCAGCAAACACTAGTCATACAAGTGCGTCATGTTTATCGCTGCACTAGAATGACGCAGCATTAGCCATTTGGGTTGAACTGCCCGATAAACCCAATGTAAACACTTTCCTGAATTTGTTGTATCATAAAATAGCACACAAGGCTGCACAGTGGTGCAGTTGGTAGACCATTATGTAAAAAATAACGATTTTTAACATTATTCAATGAAAGAACAACATACTTAATGGCTAGGAGGGTTGTTGACATTTTTCTCAAAATGT
This sequence comes from Micropoecilia bifurca, assembly GCA_903067075.1. Lineage (NCBI taxonomy): Eukaryota > Metazoa > Chordata > Actinopteri > Cyprinodontiformes > Poeciliidae > Micropoecilia > Micropoecilia bifurca. Next base: position 4,281 of record CAEGAF010031833.1, on the reverse strand, counting down.
GAGACAGATAAATAAGCCAGTTTTCTCTTTTTGATTTGCAATCCCTTCCTCTATCATCTTCCCTTTGCTGTCTTACCTTTTATTTTGGTCCTGTGGGCAATTTATAGTGTTTTCCACCACTTCCATCACCGAATGCAACTCATTAGGACAGCCCATTATAGGCACCAGCAAGATTAGCGGCAACATATGCAAGCAGATTTCCTCTGCCAAACACTGCATATTATTGTGGCCCATTAAGGCAAGTCATTTACTTTGATAAATGGGTAGAGGCAGAGTGGAATTGAAAACGCACAGGGGACTCTCTTATTCTCTCACTTCATCTTCCTCCTTATTGTTTGTTTCAGTTTTGCTTTCTCATTTCTCTTCTGCATATGTTTGCAGTCTTGCGAAACCTTCTGGCTACCTTACCGTGGTCTCTAAAAAAATAACCTTGTTCAACAAACTATACCTGTCATTTTTTTTCTCTTCATCCTCTCCAATCCTTGGTCCTTTCTCATCCTTCTTTTCTTGTAGATGCGTTTCAGGGATGGAGAGTAATAGCGAGAAAGAGACTGTGGGTAGAACAGGACAGAATATGGTAATCGGAGGGCCTGCGGCAAAAGAGAGATGAGGCCCTGATTCTGGGGCCCCCAAAACATTAAATATTAACACATTTTCTCATCTCTGCCCCTTTAGTGACATCCACTGATTGGGTTCTTTCTAGGTCGGCCAGGACACACACACAGACACACTTTTTCGTCCTGTTCAATCTTTTTCCAAATTGAATTCTCCCTAAAAATGAAAGCCAGCCAAGACTAGATGGTTTGCTGTAATTGGAGATGCTTTATGTTTGGTTCACTTTGATTTACAGACTTATAAAATTCTAGTTTATATTTTAATCCATTCTTGCATATTATTCACATGTATGCAGTCACCAGCCACTTTATTAGGTACACTTTCATCACACTGGGTTGCATTCTCTTTCCCCCATAATTTGCAGAGGCACAAATACAACAATGTGTATCATTCCTTGTTTTAATTTCGCTTCATATTGTCTTCATTATATCAGATTGTTTGGTTGCAAATTAAAAATGTTGATCTCATTTTCCACCACATGTTAAAGAGGCCTAGAGTGAGGCTGAGTGACAGTGGAGGTCATTGGGTTGTCAGTTCTATGCAGCCTGGAGTGTGTCATGAAAATATCCTCCACACCAGAGCACTGCTATCATCTGCACTGAAAACAATGGTTAAGAGGAATCTATGCTTTCTTGCTGAATGTCACGACTCAAATCAATACTCATCACACCAGAAAACTTTTAATTTTTTCTATCATTGTCTAACTTTGGAGACCACATCCACATTGGAGCTTCAATTTATTTTAGCTGACAGAAGTAACACACATTGTGGTTTCCTGCTGCTGTTGTCCATCCGGTTCGTTTTAAGGTAATCCACGTATCCTGGTCACAACATATGTGGATTATGCATCAAGCATCTTCTTCTTGCCAAAAGTGATTATTTGAGCTATGTTCTATAATCTTAGAGTCTCCTCAGACTTCTGACATCAAGAAGACTATTTTCATCAAACACAACAGCTGCTCGTTGGATACTTTTTCTTTTTGAGACAGTTCTCTGTAAACCTGATTGATGGTCGTGTGCAAACATCCCAGCAGATCAGCAGCTCCTGATGTAGTCAGATGAGCTCATTTTGCACCAACAGCCACGACACATTTAAAGTCACTTAAATCTCCCTCGGTCCTCATTTTGATCCTCAGTTTCAACTTCAGATAACTATGTTTACTATGTTGATTAGACTTGAATTACTGAAGTTACTGTCATATGAGTGACTGATTCACTATGTGAGCAGGAGCAATTGAATAAGTGTACTTAACTAAGTAACTGGTGAGTGTATCTTTTCTCCCTCTGCTTTTTGGGAAATCTTTGTCACTATAAATGGAGTCAGTCAGTGCGTGCAGATTGCATTAACTGAAATGTATTAGCATTATGAATGACTTATAAATTCAGTGTGAGAGATGAGCTGGGTTTTACTTGGCTAATTCAGATGATGAAGGACACTTTGCTCTATCACTAAGGCGATATATCAAAGCAACCTTTCCAGGAGTGCTTACAAGGCACTAAAATTCCCCAGACTCATACATTCTTCTCTCTATTTTTAATCTCTTACTTGAGTCTATTTCTTTTGTTTAATTTTTTTCTTTTACAACTGTTGCTTGCTCCAGGGAGGACAGTAGGCTGCAGTGTCAGCAGGCAGATTTATCTTCTTCTTGTGAACTCTCTCCCTGTCTTCCATCTCTCCTTGTCCAGACTTTCACCTTCCCACTTGCACGCTTATGTCCGAAGAGGGCAAACACTCCCTCTCTCACTCACGTACAAATCCTCTTATTTACGGCGTGGCTCCAAACTCTTCTGTTTGGATGGAGTTGACTTCTCACCCCGTTGCCAGGGCAGCAAGACTGATGAGGGGGAATTTCTCAGTGGACAAAAGAGTGCGTGACGGGCCGACCTTGTAGCCCACTTCACACTGTTTGTCTTGAGCTCCTAAACCACCATGAGATGATACAGTGCACAAGTCGTAAAGCTGTGATTTATCGGTCACAGTGACAGACGCTGTGATCTTACCTCTTTGCCCTCTACTGCAGTGCAGACCCAGTGCCAATCCCTACTGCCTACAGGAAACAAAACCCACACTCCTAAATCATGTCAATGAAGTCAGGCATCTGGGAATGACGTTTTACTTAGCTCCACAGTATTTCAGGTGCGATTTGGAAAATGAGGACTATTTGCATGACCAGTCTAGTGATGGCATGTTTTACCTTGCAACACTGGCTACAACATTCTCACTAATAGAGGTCATACATTATTGTGTTACCAAGTTAGTAAAATTCAAATTGACTGCACAACTTTATGACTAAAACTAACAGCCCTATGTTTGCCGCAGGGAGTCATATTTATTTTGGACTTGGAAGTAGTAAAAACCTTGGAGATTCCACATTTCTGCACGAATTCATGACTGGATTGACATCTGGAAAATTTGGAGCCCAAGTTAATACCTTAAAAATGTGGAAAAAAAATATCTGTTCTACCAATTTTGCTATTTTTTAAAATATATTTTGGGATTTTTAAATAAAACACATTGTAAAAATGTTGCAAAAAGAGAAGAGATAAAAACTTCTTCTACGGGATGTAAACAAAAAGAAACCACGTACAATTGTTTCAAACCTGATAAGAAAGATACATCTAAAAAATATTAATGTTACTTTCTGTGCCGTTTTGTTGCAGAAATCAAATGGAAATGTTCCATGAATTAAAAACTGTTGAAACCTGAAAACCTTTGTTACCATAACTTTATTAAAAAATGTTGTCAAAATCCAGTTAGCTCTGGAGCCTCAGGTGGCAGAAACCTGCTTGTAGTGAAAACATGATTCGTCAGACCAGGACACCTTCCTCCTTTCTACATGCTCCATTTATTGTACTCATACTTTTTGTTGGCATGTCGTCAGTGAACAAGGGTCAACATAGGGCACCTTGATTAGTCGGTGGCTATATAGCCTCATATTTTATAAACTGTTATGAACTGCTTGATCTGACAATGAGGTTCCTCAGCAATGGTAGCTACACTGGCTTGTCTGTTAGATTGGACCATGCACTCTAAAAAGAAAATAGTTGAACCAACTTAATTAAATTGCTTCCATAGGTAACAAGCAACTCAATTAAGTTTATCCAACTTAATGAATTAAGTTTAACCAATTCAATATATTCTAATCATCCAACTCAATTTGTTAATTTATTTTTTAACAAATTTATTAAGTATGTTTAAGGTAACAGATTTAAGTCATTCTTACTCAAATCATTTAGTTTACTTCAAAAATGGTAAATAAACTTTTATAGCACTTTTCCAGTCAAAGTAAAAAGGTCATTTAAGGAAAAGATTTGTGTATTTAGATGACACTGTAAAAAGAGTATTAAAATTTAGTTTGGAACTACTTAAAACTTTGAGTTGACTTTCTGTAGAATTAGAGATTTTAAATGTTTATTAGAAGAAAATAAATGATTTGAGTTAGAGTGACTTAAATTTATCATGTTAAACCCCCTTATGAATTAAGTTATAAAAACTTAGCAAATTGAGTTGGAAGGACTTAGTGAATTGAGTTGGATGATCGTAATAAATTGAGTTAGTCAGACGTTGGTTACGAAACTGGCATTGAAATCAATTGTTTTAAGTAAAGTCAAAGTGAAAAGTTCCTTTAGGTTAAAGATTTGTAAGTTTTGAGTTAAATGAACACA
>CAEGAF010031819.1:0-10895 GCA_903067075.1 Micropoecilia bifurca | reverse complement strand
CCCCCCCCCCCCCCCCCCCCCCCCCCCCCCCCCCCCCCCCCCCCCCCCCCCCCCCCCCCCCCCCCCCCCCCCACTGGCTTAACGATGCGGACTGCATCTCTTTCCGCCTACACGCGGACAAGAAGGAGCGCGGCGCGTCTTGTAGGGAGCGGGGAGAAGCCGTGGGGAAATAAATCGATACAGCTGGCAGTGGTTGTCCTCCTGCCCTTTAGATGCTTCTGCGTAAACAGAGGCACTTTGCAGTCCCGGACTCGCACTTAAACGCTCTCAGTTTCACACCTGCAGTCTTCACTAAGCCTGGAGAAGGCCACGGGGGGAAGGGGGGAGAGAACTGTTTGAAATACGGGCGCGAAAACGATGCTCGCCGCCCAGGGCGCCGGTGTTTCCGGGATGTAAAAGCATGCAGAAACCCCCCATATTTATATTTATTTTATTCTTCTTATTATTAGTAGTTGTCTTTTATTAAGTTTACAAAAATTGAGATTAATTCAAGGTTTAGTCTGTTGAGATAACACACAAAATTATATTCTTTACTCCCTTAACTTAATTTCCAAGTGTGAAAACTTCACATGATAGATCAAACTAAAATAAAATTCTGCTTTTACTTATTTAATAAGAAAAACAGAAGTTTTACATACGTTTTACATAATTACTTGCATCTGCTAAATGAGCAAATATGTGTGTGTTTTTTTCAGTACTTTAAATTCAGACATTTGCATATATACTATTATTATGTTGTCTGGGAAATATAAGCGTTCAAGTTTGTTTTCACACATCATCATCCGGTAGAGCCGTTACGATGGAGACTCGGTTCAACTGGGGTTGCAACACTCACAATACAGTTTGTCAAACAAACAGCACCTGTAGAGTCCCACATCCCCGGGATGTGGCAGCGAGAATTACTAAAGGACAAGATAAAGAATGAAAAAACCCTTCTAATCTAATGGGAGATGCTGAAAGCTTCCATTTTCTCCACATAATAACAAAACGTGGAATTGCGTAGAATTCCACTGGTGTCTTTATTTTAGTGGCGTATAAATATATCATATCTGCTCCAGCAATGGGCTCTGCATGAGCAACAGATGAAGCAGCGGACTGGAGAAAGCACTGGCAACGTATGAATGTGAGCAGAGACAACGTTGCTCCATCATGCCCACAGGGTGAGCTACAGCCTAATCGAGTGGGACTCTCATTATGCTTAGTGAAAACAGACCTCTGTCGACCACTCGGAGAGCAGGAAGCCATTATTACTATGGCATTTGAACAAAATAAAATATTGTGGCGATCCTAGCTGACCTAAAGCAGGAAGAGTCTGAGCTAATGTCAGACAGCGAGGAAACAAATTGTCTTTGTATGTAAATCTCTGGTTTGAACTTGATACACAGGGAAAGAGAAAGAGGGGCCCACCTAGGGCCAGAATCGCAATCCATCGACGGTTATCAGAACTGACAGCGATAGAAACGGGGAGCGCGGCCTGAGAGAAGAATGTCTGAGACTGTGTGAGAGTTTATCCTGACATCTCTAAATCTGGCAGATTTTTATTTTATTTTTAAGAGACTAGAGGTTGGCCAGGATTGAGGCCAGCAAACCACAAGGTCAGTTAAAATTCCAGAGCAGTGCATTAAGGGATCCATCTGTCCCCCGCTCACAGGACTCACGACACTGTGGGAATGCGGAGGAAAAAATGAAGAGACAGATTTGTGTAGTGGATTAACCCACAAGAAGAAACAAAGCAGAGATGACAACAAGCAACAGAAGCTCAGAAATGTCCTCAGAAATCCTCCTCCCTTGGGAAACATGTCGTAGGAATTTATTGTGACACGGAAGCATGTGAGGTTCCTCGGCAAACATTTTCACAAGATGAGCAGCTTCAGGAAAACTTTGGAAACATCGGGAGCACCAGTGTTTTTTTCTTTTTTGTTTTGTTTTAAATATGTCATTTGAAACCATGCAATAGATTAAACCTTCATATTTACACATTTACACATTTAAACCTCTCCTTTAATGGAAAATGTGTTCAAAAAGTCCACACACTGCTGTTAAAATTTCAGATTTCCGTTTCTGTAAAGGCATTAGATAAATCATTCCTGAAATTCTTCTTGCACAGTTGAATATGTTGTTTCCGATTAAACTAATACTTTGTTTAAGCACCTTTTAATATTTTAGCATTTCTGAGTTGAATGATGATGTTCTTATTCATCTTCAGCTTTGTAATATAAGTCCAACGGGTTTGTACAAACATTGGCGAGTATTATTGCTGACTGCTTATGAATATTGTGTCTATTAACAATATTCTGTGTGTTTTAGTTTGATTTTGTTGCCAGAATTATGGATGAAAAGTTAGCTTAATCTGATGTCAATGCATTTTTCCTCATGCTTTTAGAGGGCATTTGATGTATTTTAAAAAGTTTTAGCAAAAATACAATACACATTTTTTAATTGAAAAAAAACACTGCCTTCTTGACACATTACAATATAACCCTAATATAAGAGCATGACCGTCCACACAGACAATACTTGCAGTAAAATTTCTTGCAGTTAATGTTCCTAACCATTTGTTTTCATATTGTTTCATTTATTTTGGTTGGACATTTAGTTTTTTGGTTTGGTGTTTTGTGGTATATTTAATGCCTTGTAGTCTTCTCCTGACTGTTACCTTTTTGGGAATCTGATTCTTCTGTCGCTTTGGAAGATCTTGGCAGCCTTTGATTTTTGCTGTGAGTTGCAACTAAAGAAAGGTGAGAAAACATCTTCTAGCACAAGTCAACTTTGTTGGGTTTGGCACTTTAAACGAGCAGCTGCTGACCCCTGGTTAGCATCGGTTTGAATGTAGGGGTCAATTCGGAAGACAAAAACATAATACAATAAGAGGGAGTGCACACTTAAGACATAAGTTGTTTAGATTTTTCCCCTTCCCTTTGAAATTTTTCTGTTTGTTTTTTAGATCAGCTGTACAGGTCATAGGTCACATTAAAGGTAAAAAATGATCAGAAATTATTCATCTTGGTCTCACTTTTACATTGGAAAATCTGTCATTTTAACAGGCTGTGCATGCATTTTATACACAATATGCATGTAAATATCTTGGAACGCTTTGATTAGCTGGTCCACCTCACCAAAGGGATTTTAGATCATTTTCATTGACATGTTTGACAAAAGAAAAATAATAATAACAGCCTCCTTCTTGTTGCCTTCTTAGCCAACTTACTCTGCAGAAAAATTTAATAAAACAAACAATTTTAAAGTTGAGGTAAATTTCAGCTTCAAAGCAGCAACACTATTAAAATAAAACATAGTCTCTCATCTTTTGACTTTTTAAGTAAGAGTCCAGAGCAGTGCATCTTCGACAGCAGGTCACACAGGCTCTCCTTTATCTGACAGAGAAAGTTGGTGGATTTTAATCGTCGGAAGGTCTCCGACAACAGTGGCTTCTTGTGGGGGGGTTTCGGGACTGAGGATGCAGCAGCAGTTGCGGCGGAGGCTCTTGTTGCACAACTTCGCCACCTTGGCTCTGCTCGTATCGGCCGGCCCCTCCTCGCCGCCGCCGCCGATGGGGCCAACGGAAAAGACTTTCCATTCCCTGCTGTCCCTGGAGGAAGGAGTCCTGGAAAGGGCAACCGATGAGGAGGGGCTGAGTCTGCAGGGAGCCCCCCTGCTGTCGAGGCTCAGCATGAGGCCCTGGCTGTGACCTTGGGTTTGACTTTGACTTGTGCTCAGATGGTGGTGGTGCGGTCTGGGAGTCATCCTCAGACAGTGGACTCCGAGTAAACTCTGAAAAGCCTTCTTGAACTCCTGGTTGGAGCACGGGTAGATGATGGGGTTGATGCAGCTGTTGAAGTAGCCGAGCCAGAAGGTGATCTTGAAGACCGTGTCTGAAGGTCTGTATGCAGGGAATATGGAGCCTGCAGCGACAGGTGACACAGAGGGGTTCAGAAGAAAGAAGCAACAAAGATCTACAGACAAACAAGCAGCAGCAGCAGCAGCAGCAGCAGAGATGATGCGGACGCTTCCAGTGCTAAATTCACTTGCAGTGTAAGGTCAAGGTTTTAATTTTGGGTCTGTCTGCTTAGGAAGGCACTTTTCTCTGCAGGTTCTTTTCTGTAAAACAGAGCAACATTCACCGTTTGAAAAACTACTGCAGTGAACGCTGTGGGCCTCAAGCAGGTATAAATTTAAAGTAATGGTCTTCCAGTCTGAACAAGTTAACAAGCTATACTCTTTACTTTAAATGTTGGCAATCTACTGGAATTCACAGAGTTAATGCTGGGAGGCGTTTACTCTGCAGGGCACAGACCCACTAACAGCACTCAATGTGCTAATCACATTTATCTCTAATGTAAGATGCTAATGACGGATTCAAAATATTGACCATGTACCGTAATCAAGATGCCTTCATTTTGAGAATATTAGTGAAATCCTATTTTAACAGTGAAGCTGTGCAACACTGACTGCTCTTTTTCTCTCTTACAGTCACTTTACGAGACTGTAAGAGAGTCTATGCTTATAAATGATTAATAACAAGAGGAAGGCTGTTTAAGGATGTTTTGCTCTTAGAATACATTTTTTAAAAAGTTAGTGAAATAAAATTTATCTCGTAAACCGGTTAATAAAATGTGCTGCAGTTATTTTTGTTGCCGTCGTTTTAGAAAATTTTAGAAGCATCTCTGCCCTGCAGAATCTTATTATATGTGGATGTATTCATTGATACAGGGAGGGGAAAAGGTGCAATTGCGTCTTAATTTTGAAAAATAATAAACGTTTAATACAAACATAAAATATGCCAGCCAGCAGTCTCATAAATAAAAACAAAATCAAATTAAATAAAATGTTTAAAAAAGGAAAGCTCAACAAATCCCCCAAACTAGTTTGATTTATAATCTGAGAGCAGGCGCTTTTGTACAGGCAAAGTGTGTAAACTAACCAACATTAGCCCTGGCCACGCTGCAAGCTCACTTCAGGTGATTTGGATTTAAATTAAAACCCCAAGGTTCTATCGCCAATGCCTCTCCGGAGATAAATTTCCATAAAGCAACACATGAACCTTAGCCACAGCGGTAGTAATTTCCTTTTTAATTTCAAAGTTAACGACATGTTATTTTTATTTCATAAAATGTTCACTAAATACAACCTCGTGACTCAGTCTGAGATGCGGTGTTTTAATAGATTTGCAGTAATAGACTGTGCTTCCCTTGATTAGAGGAAGCACTCAGGAATATGAGTGGGGCCCTTAATGAAGAAGCATAGGTAATGGCTTAAAGGGGAGTATTATATGCAGCTCTGCTTGTTTTTGTATATGTAAGGTGACTTGCCACGTATGCAGTGGGAGACAATGAACCATTAAAATAATTTAAAGCCCATCTGCTTTCGCTATACACCTCTCAGCTGGAATGGTAAAAGCTTTCAGTAAAATGCTTTATCGCAAACTGTTACTGGTAGAAAAAAAATAAAATCTGAGCTCTGTAAATATAAGTCGGTGATGTAATCATGAATGAATTTATGAAAAGAGGATAGTCTGCGAGCCAATAATTTTCTATCTGTATCGACGGCTTTAGCAGAGAACAATTCAATCATTGTTGGTATTCCTGATGGATTCTTTTCTCTCGTTTTTGTTGTTGTAAAAACAGAGGGGTGTTACAGCTGTTAGATAAACGTATTGTGTCTCTGTAATTTTGTATTTTTGAAACCTTCAAACAGACAACGTGCTTCGGCAGAGGCTATTGTGTAACACCGGTTTGTTTTGCCACAGCTTGTTTGTTGTATCTATTGAGATTTTAATCATGCGGCCACCAAAACATGAACTCTTTGGAAGATACAATAATACAATGAAGCAGGGGATTGTTGCACACCAAAAAAAAGGGTTATAAAAAAATGCAATGCAATCATACAATCATAATTATAATATAATCATAATCATTATTATTATTATTGTAAAGCAGCATAAGCCATATTTTTATCTGCTGTAGGGAAGACATTACGCTTCCCTACAGCGTAATGTTACAGTAACATGCTGAATCTGGAAAGATTTTCTATTTTTTGCACGTCACAGTTAAGAAAATGATCAATATTCCTTAGAATACACTCATAGATGCTGCAGTTCTGGTAATACAAACTTTGTCACATGATAACTCATTGTAGAAGATACTAACACAGTTTATAATGTAAACGCAGTGTAATTATTATCAGTAGAACCTATATAGTAGTAGCAGCACTCTGTGTGAATGAGGAAGCCATCACCAAAGAAAAATCCTCAAAATACCTGCAGATAAAATGCACAAAGGATGCTCAGCAATTATTACAATGGTTTGATGTGTGTAATAATTTCGTAACTATTTTAGAATAAATTATACATACAATGAAAATAAAATAAAAAAAAGATTCCTGCATCATCTTGTGAGAGATCTAATTTCCTTTGGGAGCCAAACTTGGCTCCCAAAAAATTAGATGGAAGAAACCATCTAATCTTCTTTTCCTATTGTCTGACATTAGAAATGCCATCATAGTTTTATAAATATGCATAATTTCCTTTACTTGTTGGACAGCTGGCTTTTTGTTGTTCTTAATGTCAGGCAGAATGTTTTAGTTTCCTCCATCTATAACTGATTTCCATGGGGGAATTAAAATAGCCTTTCCAAAACCCATTACCAAAAGCCCACATCGTCACTGGATTTATTTAAGCTGACACAGATGTGTAGTCAGGCCACAATATATCTTTTTTTTTGCAGCTGTTTAAGGAAATACTCAGGAAAAATAGTAAAACCAAATCAGTATTTTCCTCCATTTATCCTTCAGTTTGCATACTTTAGCCTCTGGGTCAATGGTTCCGATGGGGCTTTTTTTTTTACACACAAAGCAATTGTTTCATCTCACTGTGCCAGACAAATCAGTCAAGTCTTTGGACTGGACAGATCTAAAGGTCGGCTTTAAAGGTCTGAACCCAGGCAATCAGTTTTATTGCATGTTGGTGAATTTCATCAAGACAGAAAGATGAGCAATACATGGGCTGGGATTTTAGTGGAGGGCCACGGTGATTGATGCTGTCCTCAGGTGGGCAGTTAGTGCAGATATCTGTATTGAGGGTATCAAGATGATGACTGGAGGGGTTTATCTGATATAGAATCTGTCACGAGTCATGAGTCATAAAATCCGAAGCCGTCAGCAAAGAAGCAATGTGTGAATTAGCCACCCTTTCATCATTTGGCTCAGTGAAACGCAGTTCCTTCCACAAGTAATAATGAAGTGGAAGGGAAATAAGTTGTGTTTGTTTTCTCACAAATAAATACCTGGGGAAAAAAGCAGTGTGCATTGGTATTTGCACCTGTGAGTCAATATTTTACAGTGTGTCGTCTTTCGTTGTAATTGCTGCTCTGTTGAGTTTCTTCTAGAGTTTTAAATCTAGAAACCTAATTTGTAGCCTATTGTTCTTTGCAAAAATGGACTGGTAAACATAAATCCATCCATAATTCTCATCTTTCATTTAAGTGCCATTTTGTACTTTTGAACACATGGAAGTAATTTGATCTAAACCATTGCATTGCAGCTCTGGCTGTATGTTCAGGGCTGCGATCTGACTGAAAGGTGAACCTTTGTGTCATTCTCGAGCTCCACATTCGCATAAAATCGGTCACAAAAATAGTTTTTGCATGTTTGTGTAGCACCTGCCAGGCTCAGATTTTAGCAGCCAATGTGCTAAATTGACAAAGAAGAGCACCGGTTTCCTGATTTGAAAGAATTTAGAGGATATTAGTAGAACAATAAAGCTCATGTTAGGTGTTCTAAAGTGTTTTGACAACAATGACAACCTTGGAGGCTTTTACTGGGACGGACGCTACGTGAAAACATCAATGTCCTTGATAAAGTTTAGCTGAGGATTTGTCCCTTGAGGGTTTAACATCCACACCAACACATCATACTGACTGCCTCCTGATATGGATCTAATTCGACTCAAGTGTAGGACATGGCAGGAAGCCTAGGAGGGTTGGAAGGACATGGGAAGCCAAACAACAACAACAGTAATGATAATATTAATAATAATAGAACCAGAGCAATTGAATTGTGTGCAGCTCCTCTCTCATCAAGACAAACCGCCATGCCCTCCATTCACTGTTGAAATTCCTTGTTTTGTTTTCACCAGCATCACCTGTTTCTTTGCCTGTTGCATTACTGAATCCTTCTTTTCCTAAGGGCTTTCCTGTACGACTCTCACCACCAGCTGGGGAACCTTTCACGACTCGAACCAGTAGCCATTATCTAACTGCTGTCATACTGAGATCCGGTCCAATCCGGACACCCAGACATATTGGACGAGTCACCTGTTACCTTCTCTCATTTCTCCAAGCAACCCTGAACCTGTCGAAGGGGCGGCGGGCCGAGACGCTTCGGTGAGAAACAGAGAGCCGAGGAGACGGACTCCTATTCTGCCTGCTGACTGATAGCCTGAGATCCTGAAAGTGAGTGACGTTTCCATGGAGATGAGGATGGAGAACTCTGTGCTACTCTGCTGATCTGGAACTAGATAAGTGCAGAACTTCAAACCTGTTCGTTCTCTTTCTTTCTTAGGTCAGATAAGGTAAAAAAAAAAGGAAGATCTCTTCATAAAAGGTTTTGCTGAAAAATCTAGTAAGGCATCAATTTGAGCAAATAATAAAGTGGGACCTTTCTTTTTGTTCTTCATAGTTCTTCATTGCTCGTTCTTTAATTTGAGTCAGTTTGGTTTGTTAGACATGTGTAAATAATTGATAAGATCCACGTCTTTTTAAATTCCTATTCACTGATTATTTCCCAAGAAGGTCAAGAGCCCACATCAGACTCCTAACCAGATTGTTTAATTGATTATTGAATAAATTATATTATCTGATTAATATGTTCAATAATCTAAAAATGATGCTAATATTAGCTCATTGGCAAGACAGTTACACTTTTTGCCAACCTGACTGCAGCACCTTTTTCCACATGCCTGTTGTGTCCCATACTGTCTAGCAGGCATAATTTCTTTCACCTTTCTTTCAACAAAGTCTCTATTCTTGCCAGTCCTTCCCAAAAGGCACATTTGTAGGATTTATGACTAATTGTTGCCTGTCAACAAATTCTCCCACGAGTCTCTGCAGCTCTGCCAGACCTACCAAAGGCCCTTAATATCAATACTGCTGTAGATGAATGCTCTCCATGCTTGCTGTTTCCACACTCTTTGTATTGTTTGATCCTTTTTGCTCCTTTAGATGTTCTAAGCTTTGTCCAGTTCTGCCTTGAATTTTTTCCCAACTTTATTTCTGACTTGTCAGCTGTGCTGTTGTTGTTGTTGTTGTTTTTTGTGATAATATTCATTCACTTATGTTCTCTAACAAACCTCTGAGCCCTACATAGAATAGCTGAATTTATACTGAGATGAAAATACACAGGGCAGAACAAATTAGAGCAATCTGGAATTTATTTAGGAGCATCAGAGTAAGGGCGACTGCATACAAATACCCAACATAACTTTTAGATTTTTTTTCTGGTAAAACATTTAATATCTTATAATACATGTTTTCTTTAAACAATTAAGTCCTCTACAGTGTCTCTATCGCATAAAGTTCCCCCAAAAATGCATTGAAGTTTGTGGTTGTAATGTGGTGAAATGCAGAAATGTGCAAATGGTGTCAACATGTTTTTAGGGACTGTAGACGTGACTGTATGCTATTGAGAAGTAATTTATGCCACAGTAATAATAAAATCCAGGATGCAGAATCTCACACTGAGTGAGAGCACTAACCAGATTCCTTAAAGGTGCACCAGCTAAATTTAGTAAACGAAGAAACCAGGAAGACCTTGTAAAAGCAGTTCAGAAGACTGTGAGCAAACACACAGAGCAAAATGTAGGCTACCAGGGGCGGATCTAGAGGGGTGGCAGGGGTGGCAGTTGCCACCCCAAATGAGAGCCTTGCCACCCCTGTTGCCACCCCCGCTAGCGACAATGAATTCAATAAATAGTTATGGCAAATTGGACATTAAGCGCATGAAACTCTTTTTTTCCCCGACAAGATTGAATGCAACACAATGTAACCTGACACCCACTGCTAAGTAGCGGGAAGTGCGAGCAGCACTGATGGATGTATGTTACTGGACTGGACATTATGTGATTTATCGTAAGTCACACATGCAACATTTCTGTCCATTGAGTCAAGAAAATTGGAGGTCAGGAAAATACTACAATCACGCAAAGAATCAGAACAAGGGACGCAATGTTTAGCAGTTAATTCAACCATAGATAATGGAAATAAGGGCTTCAGATTTCACAGGTGAGGGAAACGTTTTAATTTAAAGAAAACATTGAACAAGTGAGCAGTGGGTCAGTTATACTAGCCTAACTGTTAGCCTTTTATTGACTTTGATAACCGTAACATGGGCTGCGCAGTTCGGTGTGTTTTGGTTGCGCTAGCACTAAAGAACCCACCACCAGGTCATCAGTAGAGCGGCTGTTTAAATCTGTTTAATAATCACAATAGAGACATCAAGCCGACAGCATCATGTAACAGACTGGATGTTCTGTTTTGGTGTTTTTGCTGCTTTTTTGTGTGGGAAATGTTTGTTTTTTGGTGTTGATTCCCTGATCGGTAATCTCTGCTCTATCTGCTCCTTGAGCTGTTGTTAGTTACCATGGCAACGGGTCAGCGTAAAGCCGACACACACACAGAGCGAGAAAAGGTAGAATAGAAGTTGTTGGAGCTATTTTTTCTTTATTTCTTTGTCCATTTGAATTTAGTTACTTTATTCTTAAATTTCTATTTTTTGTATTATTTACAGAGTTTATTTGTAGGATGATAATTGTTGATTTTATTTAATTTTTTTGTTTTATTATTTTCTTGTTTATTTTCTAAATTTAGACAGGAAGTAATGTGGGTCAGTCCACTTTCTATAAG
>CAEGAF010031786.1:0-44507 GCA_903067075.1 Micropoecilia bifurca | reverse complement strand
GGGGGGGGCGGGGCGGGGGGGGGGGCGGGGGGGGCGGCCCGCCCGCCCCCCCCCCCGGCCGCCCGCCCCCCCCCCCCCCCCGTACTCGAGCTGTTTGTGAGCCTGAAGGATGGATGATGTGATGCCCCTCAGGAGTGAGGGATAGATTTCATAATCCCATCTACCACATCGCTTCCTTTTGTTGTGTCTGCACAAAGACATGTCTGGCTCCCCTCGTTCAAGTTATTGTCCAAAAAGACAAAAAAAACCAGCAGCTTATGTTCAAGATATTACTGAAATATTACTGTACACTGTAAAAAGCATCAAATCTTTCCAAGTATTTTTATCCTGGTTTCTAGTGGAAATATCTTAGGACACCTGAAATAAGATGAAACCAACTTATGTAACTTTTCAGTCAGTAATGGGAGTTTAGGTAATTAATTCCTTAATATTGATGAAAAGTACAAGTTTCGCCAGCAGATTATTTTACTTATAACAATAATTTTTGCCCATGTTATAAATTAAATAATCTACTAGTGGATTAACACTTCATCCGTCCATCCATTTTCTTTACACCCTTCTCCCTTAATGGGGTCAGGAGGGTTGCTGGTTCCTCTCCAGCTAACGTTCTGGGCGAGAGGCGGGTCACCTGGACAGGTCAACCGTCTATCGCAGGGCAACACAGAGACACACAGGACACACAACCAGGCACACACACACCTAGGGAGAATCTGGAGAGGCCAATTAACCTGACAGTCATGTTTTTGGACTGTGGGAGGAAACCGGAGTACCTGGAGAAAACCCACCATTCACAGGGAGAACATGGAGACTCCATGATGAAAGACCAGGAATCAAACACAGAACCTTCTTGCTGTAAGGCAGCAGCTCTACCAACTGCTCCACTGTGCAGCCCTGGAATTAACACTTATTGATCAGTATTAAGGAATTAATTACACAAAATAATCTCCTATTATCTTGCTGAAAAGTTAGTTGCAAGTTTATATAGTCTTATTTAAACTGTAATAAGACATTTGCAGAAGAAATTAAACCAAAAATACTCAGTTCAGGTTTTGTGTTTTTGCAGTGTGAACTGAACACTGAACATATTTTGATTTGAATTTCTACATGTAATTTAACTAGGTAATCCAGTGTCAGTGACTAATATTTGTCCTTTTACGTGTTTTTTCTCTTCTTCCATCCTTTTTGTCTCTTTCCTTCTTCATCTATCACCTCTGAACGTGACATTTGTTTTTCTCGTAAAGCTTTTCTGATCGCATCCTGGGGCTAAAGTCACTGTTTTGTCTGACTCTCAGAGACTAATGATGCTGACGAATATCATCTTACTGTTGAGGGATCCAAAAATATAGATATCTGATTCTCAGCAACCAGAGATGAGCTTTGTGCCGGTGACGGTTGGTCATGTGATCCTTCGCCTCCTGGACACTTTTCATCTCTGCACGTCCGTTATTGACAGCTAAAGCACGTCTTATCTTGTCTTATGAGTTTCCATCCTCTCTCTAATACGTTTTTTAACATTTCCCTCCATCATTTGGAGGACATATATAAGTGGTCTTTATTTGACGCGAAACATGCTATTTAACACCCTCATATTTGGTTTTTTTTTCTTCTCGGCGTCCTTCCTCCTCCTCTTCCTCTTGGTTTCTGAACTCCAGGTCAGCCATCACTCAGAGGAGTGGAAGAAGGAGATAAATATTTCTTTCAGCCGTGTCACATGGAGGCTTCCTGAATGGCTTCCTGCTGTCTTTGGCTTGCAGCCCTTCGTATCGGCGCAATTAACATTTTCCAGCAAAACGTCAAAGATTTATGGTATAGAAATTTAACTGTTTAGTTACTGTGTGGGATTTACTTTGATCAGTTCTGTTTTCTTAAGAAACATTCAGGAACATGCAGTCACACACACACACACACACACACACACACACACACACACACACACACACACACACACACACACACACACACACACACAGCCAGGAGCATTGTCAGATCCATGCATCATTGGTAAGAAAATCTCTCTGCCCCCCTGCCTTCCACACCACCTCCTCCACCCCTCTGAGGCAGACCTGAAAAGATCCTTTTGTCCCTCATCACCCACCCAAACCCTCCCGTCTCCCTCACCCACCTCCTCTCTCTCTTACACACACACACCTACACACACACACACACACACACACACACACACACAACCCTCATGCAGTTTCTGGTTATGGATACCTGGGACTGTCTTCCCAGTGTGTTTTTTCGTCTTTCTTTAAAGGTGACCTATTACACTTCCTTGAGAAGTCCATGAGCGATACAAAACATGTTTATTAATTTTTTTACTCTAGATTATGCTCAGATAATGATGGCTGCCAACAGATTCAAAATTATCCAACTGTATGTCTTTGAAAAGCAGAAGTAGAGCCTGCTGCACAACCAACAAGAATGCAGCAAGTGGTTTCTTAATGGCAAGTTAGGAACAAAATGCTCACTACAAAAACACATCGAGTTTTTCATTTTGGTCCACTCTTCAGTGCAAATGTCTTAGTTCACTCAAAACTGACTTTAAGCAAGACATGAGGTGTTTTAAGTCGGTAATTTTTTAATACCTATGAAAACGTGAACTAATCTCCACTGGCAGATTATTTCACTAATGACAAAACCCTTCATACAAAGACATATTCACTAAAAACTTGACTAAAAATACATGATATGATTTGGTGTTTTTGTCAGGGTGGGGGGAGTTTTGTTTGTGTTATTCAGAAAGACAAAAAAACCCCAGCAACTTTGTGGAAAATATTACAGAATAAATTATCTTAAGAGGAATTATTGACTTAAAACAAGCTCCTTTATCTTGCTCAAAAGTTTCTCTTACATTAGTTTTGTCTTATTTCAAATGTTCCAAGATATTTGCACTGGAAACTGGACCAAAAATACTTTATAAGATTTTATGTTTTTAAGGTGATGGAAAACACTTGTCTTTTCCATCAGCCATTGAAAAGCAGGAAAATCAGCTGACTCAATGTGTTGGAGTTCTGTTTTGGTTACTAGGCAACAGGGCTGGGCTTCTAGGGTTGCTAGGCAACAGTGCAGCGCCAATGGAATCCAACTTAACAATCGGGAGGTTTTCGATATGGCTCATTTTCCAGACACCAAAAAAAAGAACTTATTGCTAAAAACAATGTCTGGATGTGTTTTGTTTTTTTTTAAGCTCTTGGGTTGTTTTTAGAAGCAGTAGAAAACTAAATGAAAGGACAAAAACGTTCAAAATGTAAATTTCCATGCAGGCAAGCAGTTCAACCTAAAAATCTCCTCAGCTTTGTAGTTTTCTGGACGCTCCAGAGGAAACGTTGACCTGAGCGGAGGTGGACGGCGCAGACCACTCTCCATGTTTATTTGCACACGTCAGGGCCCTTCCTGCTGCTGATTTAGAGCCACTGCCACTTACGCCGAAATACCCTGCTGATGACTCGCCGTCTGTTTGCCATCAGCAGCTGTTGTCGCCGGCTGCGGCTCTGGCTCTGGCTCCGGCCGGCTTCAGGGCGACGCGAAGCTCCAGCTTTGGGCTCCTTCCACTTGCACTTGTTGCTCGTCTGAAGAGACAAAAACAACAAAGTGGAGCGGAGATGGCAGAGAGATGCTGATGCGGAAGCAGAGGATCTGAGCTTGATTAAAAGAGTTTCCATGAGAGATTGATTTCAGTCTCCTGGACTTCCTGGAGGAGACGCTGCCTGTCATCCAGCACCAGAGTTGGAGTTTAATCCTCACAGCGTCTGGAAATCTGCCGGCCATGTTTTCATGACATTACGAGGAGAGATCATGATTCTTCATGATCACCTGGCTTTTAATTTATCCCAACCTGAAGAAACATGCAGCACTTCTGCATCAGAAGGGATAATTTATACATGGAATCTTATACAGTTTAAGCAGCATTCTTTAGTAAGAGATTTTTAATCTCAGTGGGATTTTAGTGGTGAAATAAAGGTTAATAATAATATCTATCATTATCCACATCACATTACATTACAGATCAATGCCTTTCTTACAAAAACAACCTCAGTTTTATGTACTTACTACATTTACTCAGAACATAGCAGAAAAAATAACAGAAGAAATGAAGGACTTAGTTGCTATTGCTGAGAAGATTTGCAAGAATAAAAAATTATGTCCAAAATTAAGAAAAATCAGTTCCATGCAGTTGTTAGTCA
Organism: Micropoecilia bifurca; assembly: GCA_903067075.1. NCBI lineage: Eukaryota > Metazoa > Chordata > Actinopteri > Cyprinodontiformes > Poeciliidae > Micropoecilia > Micropoecilia bifurca. The sequence goes on along the minus strand of CAEGAF010031786.1, from coordinate 40,320 downwards.
GAAAAACTTGAAAATGTAAACAAAAGCAAAACAAATCCAAACATTTAAAATAAAAATGCATCCTAATAAGTGTTTTTTATATATAATCATGCTTAGCTTTGTTGGAGTGAATGTCAGTGAATTATAAAATTAGATTTTCCTCCCAGTCGTTTGAGTTGTCCTGTTTCTGTATCGGTTTAAATCCAGCAGCGGGAAATTGCTCAACTCATTAAACTTCATTTAATGCTTTTTATTTTATATTTCTGACTTAGTTTGACAATATCTTCATCCTAAATGCACTAAAGAGCTTTGACACACATCCTTCCCCCCAGCAGTTAAAACTCTAAACAATAATTTCTCTCAACAAACGGCGTAAATATTTACATCAATCTACGACTTTACTGTTGCACAGTTTTTATTGTCACTAATTATAAATATTCTGTCATTTAAAGCTCAAATTGACATGAACATATTTTTACATTTTTTTAAATTAACCAACTCAGTTGCAAATTTCTCTGGACTGTTTTTATAACTATTTATGTTGAAGTTTTGTCCTTACTGTACAGTATTTATATTCTTTATTATGTCTATGTATTTTTTCTTACTGTTTTTGTGAGCTTTTAATGTCACTTTGATCCTTCAGTAAAGGATATTTCTATTCTATTTGAATTTCTGTTTTGGCTTAGTGTCAAGATTATTTGTATTTATATAAAAATCAACTGATTTTCCTCTTTAAATTGAAATTTGTAGTGCAAATTATGGTGGAAAACACGCAAAATTTGGGCTTAACCAGAAAATTCACTAAATTATATAAAGTAAAAAATTTTGCATGTCAAATATTAAGTATTTTTCCCCCCACCGACCTCCTTGTGATGTAAATGTTTGTTTTGTTGCAAGACTCACGAGTCTTATGGTGCATCTCTTTTGCAATATTTTACATGAAAACAATCATGAGTTTAAAACCATCTAATCTGAGTTTGTGCTGCTGCATCTGTAACATTTAAACATCATACGAGACGTTCACACTTACAGAAAGATGCTGAAGTCAACGACTTCCTGATTCTGCAGGAGCAGCGGCAGCAGCAGAGCCTGGAAAGGAGTGAGGCCTCTGGGATGCAGGAAACAGCCCGAGGCCCCCGCTGCTGCAGCGGTGGCTGCTGCAGCCCCTCTGCATGCAATCTTTGCAATCAGGCAGTGAGGCGGGCAGCGACTGTTTCAGATTATGCTCAGGAAATCCTCGGTGCTCTCTGCTCAAAACAATTTACCCTGACATGAGCTGGGAGGAGAGCAGGCTGTGGGGCAGCGGGCTGCAGAGCTGGACGTATTATTATTATTATTATTATTATTATTATTATTATTATTATTATTATTATTATTATTATTATTAGGTTTTATTTGCTTGTATGTTCCTGTAAAGTGTCTGAGGAGCGCAGTGGCTCTTTCCCATGGCCCCGGAACCGACAGAATAAACTCTGAGAGAGGAAAGGAAAACATGGCAACAAAAAGCCAATGATCCGCAGAGGAAAATGACGAGAGACGGACAGAAAAAGATCCAGCCTGTTGCCAAACATGCGTTATGAAGCAGGCTGGGTATTCAGTTTAAAAAAAAAAGAAAGAAACGGGCTGGTTTCTGTGTACACAGCGACAGGCAGCTGCTGATGTTGACTCTCTTTTGTGTGAATCTGAATCCACGTCCTTCATAATTTGTTGATTAAATGTCAAATAAACTCTGTCCAGAAAAATAGTTCAAAATTTTCCTGAATTCTTTTGTAAAATACTGTTTTTTTAGCTTACTTAATCCAAACTAAATGCACAAATAACACGGAGACAGATGCATTAATTTTGTTTTATTGGAAACTAATTACCATGGCTCTAATGAAAACGTTTCCTCCTAGTTTCCATCGCTATAATTGTTTTTGTTGTTTTAACAAAATATCATAAATTAAGCAGGTGGTTGATCCTGTTAAGTGTTTCGTGAGTTAAGAGGGAGTTTTCAGGAAAAACAAAAAAAATTAAACATCCATTCAGCGGATGAAGAATAAGCGCATTAAGGAGTTTTGCTCTAACCAAAATTTAACGACAGACAGTCAGTCTATATTATAAGGTATGCTACTATAGTGTTATTTTTTCATACATGTCTTCAATCTGATCCACGCGTCAGTTCTTTCTCTTCGGTTGTTTTGGTTTTCCCGGTTTGATCATGGCGGCCTCTTTAAGAGCCCAAATCCACAAGACTGGAGGTTAGAGGTCCCAACAAGGAGTCCTGCAGCTGGTGCGGGTGTCCGTGCATGCCGTGCACCGGCTGTGGGGCCCCCAGCCCGGACATGGGGTAAGCGGAGGCCCCGGCGTGGCTCATGTTGCCCTGGAGCAAAAGCGCAGAGTTCTGGTCGGGGCTCTGGGGCGGAGAAAACTCGTCCTCCGAGCTGGACATGAGAGACTTTCCTCCGTCCAGAGGGGACAGCTGGTTCTGTTTGTTTCCTCCCGCGTTGCTGTTCTCGCTGTTCTCTCTGGAAATTACCAACGACAACAAGAAAGCAGGCAGAAAAATGTTAAATTATGTGAAAAGAAAGACTTTTTTACTATTTAATGTTCAACAAACCTTTCTCTAAAAAATAATTCCACTATGATTCTGATTACTAATCCACGTCAAAAACAAATTTCTTATTGTTCTAATTATTATTACTTCATTTGGCAAATTGATCATTTTGTTGTGATCAATTTGCCTTTCGCTATTCGATTAATCGCAGGAGCTGTTCAATTTGTGAAGTGGTTTACAAATAATAAAACTAAACAAAAAACCTTTTCCACATTAAAAAACCGTATTTCTAAAGTCACTTTAGACCTAAACAAACATCTGAAGGGACTCAGCTGACAAAAATAATATTTACTCAGCTTCATTCCCACAATCACATGACCTGTCCTGCTTTTAATTCATCTGAAATAAAATGTAAAAAAAATAATTTAAATGGTGACCAATACTTCACTAACTCTCTTATGATAAGCCCCATTTTGCCTCTTTTTATTGCGTTTTGTCCTTTATGTTGACGCTAAGTCAGAATAACGTTCAGACACTGAAAGCTGAACTTTTGAAAAAAGTTGGAAACATTTCTATGAAATCTGAGGTGTTTCCTGTATAATTCCGGTAATAAGAGGCGCTGTCTTCAAAATGCTACCAGAAGAAAACCGTATCAGTTTTAACCTTCCATATTTAAGCGCCTTTAACTGCAGCACGACCTTGTGTTTTTTAGCTTTTTCTGAAACGTGAGAGCGGTTTCGTGCTCCGTGGCAGCTGAACGCACCTCTCCTTGGCCTCGGCGGCTCTGTCCCTCTGCCGTCTGTTTTTGAACCAGTTGCTGACCTGCGTGGTGGTCAGTCCCGTGGCCTCGGCCAGCTCCCTCTTTTCCCGCGGGGACGGGTACGGGTTGTGCGTGTACCACTCCCGCAGGACGCCCCTGGACTTCTCCTTGAAGCAGTAGCTGGTCTCCTCGCCGTCCCAGATCGTGCGCGGCAGCGGGAATTTCCTCCGGACCCGGTACTTCCCCACGGCTCCGAGCGGCCGGCCGCGCAGCTTCTCCGCCTCCACGTAGTGCGCCTTGAGCCAGAGCTGCTGCAGCTTCGGGTGGTTGTGCGGGGAGAACTGGTGGCTCTCCAGGATTTTGTACAGCTCTCGAAAGTTCCCGCGGTGAAACGCCACCACCGCCTTGGCTTTCAGGACGCTCTCGTTCTTGTGGAGGTGGTCGCAGGCGGGCAGAGACCACAGGAAGCGGCCGAGCCTCTCCAGGTTCCCCCCTTGCTGCAGCACCTCGCAGACGCACGCCACTTGCTCCTGCGTAAACCCGAAGGACGGTAGTATCGACATGATAAGCTCCTCCGCCGAAAACCCCCTGCAATCCAAAGCGATTTCAGATCGTCCCGAAGCTTCTTAAATCCACCGCAGTCCCGTCCGCGCAGCGCAGATCTGTGCGGGCAATCCGCTCCTCCGCAACCCCTGATGCGCGCAGCAGATTGGGGATGTTGATTGTTGGGACAATTTGTTCCTGTTGGAGATATGTCAGACTTAAAGGGAGCCTGTGCGTCTTGGTGATTGGCTCTCCCTCTGCCCTGCACCCTGTACAGCAGAGCAGGACTGAGTTTGCAGCTCCGTTTCCTCCCCAGAGGCTTTGCGTCAGGGGCTGAAATAGGAGCGCAGCCCACCTCCCGCCCCCACAGTCCCTCTGCCGCTGCAGCTGAGGGAGCAGAGCGGCACCTAAACACAAATCAATTATTACACAGCTCTTAAAAACACACTCCAGATTATAACTTCTGAAAAATAATGATGCATGCCACGGAGGTGAGTGAAAAACTCCCCTCAACACAGACCGTGAAAGGATCTGTGACGTCTATGGCTATGAATAGGGATACAAACGAAGAAATAATCGATTATATTAATGTTGAATACACGATGTGATGGAGATGAACAACTTGAGAGAACTGACTTCTTCCATAACTTGTATTTTTGACCCGTTTACTGCTTAATGTGACCCAAACTAAACTAAAGCAAACTGAGCATTTTGTTGTGTCCTCCCTATTCGATTAATCGCAAGGGCTGTTTATTTTATGAGGTGGTATAACTTAATAAGTTCCTATGATAGGTGGGTCCATTACGCACTTATTTATGAGCAACCTATACAACCTGCCAGAGGAGTTATGGGCCATAGACCACCAGAAGGAAATCAGCCACTTAAAGTGAGAGTGTGCGCATGTGTGAGTCTGAGAGGCTGGTATAAAACACCACATGTTTAAAAGCTGCAAGATTTGGCAAAAGAATTGGGTAAGTATCTTCATTTGGGAAAATCCAGGATGCGTTTATGTCAAGAAAAGAGTGAGATGTGAAGCGCTGTGATTTTTCTAGTGCGTGTAAAACTGAAGAACAGGAGAAATAAATGAATTTCTGCGTCACCTCATGACTTTTCTCCCTGGCCTGCTGTGCGCATTTATATTTCAGAGATTAGACGGGCACCACACTGGCTCCAGTGTTTTCTGTGGGCTGAAACACTAAACCAATCCATTAGTAAATGAGTTCTGAGCCACACTGGTTCTTGGTGGTGCAGTTGTTGGTTTGAGCCTCACGGATCACGTTTCTTTATCTGCACCAAAAGTCTGAAACAGAAACAGAACTCCCCTTCCGCATGCCGCATAACTGCGCGCTTTATTGAGGGTTTTTATTTATGTGTCCTTCTCCAAAATATTTAAAAACTCATTTTGTAGAAGAGGTTAAAGCAGTTTTTAGGTATGAACGAGTTAAAATATGTATGAAGCATAATCTTGTGCTTGTTAATTATTCTAACTATTTGTAAAGAAATTATATATATTAAAAACCATTTGAATGAAGCTGACAAACACAACCAGAATGAATTATTTTTAGTTTACAATAAGGCTCCATTTATAGATGGCTGATGATAAATGTTATCAATTAATCTATGTAAACACTATATAAATAATTAATAAGTGTTTATTATGCATTAAGTAAGGGTGAGAAGGAGATTCTATCCTAAAATTTCCATTTCCAAATGCTTATTGTGCTTAAACGGTCTAAAATGTTCAGTATGACACTAAATAGAAAGCACAGGTTTTGTCTCCTCCTCACCATTAATTAGTCAATACGATTAATCAAGTGTATTTGTGCAGCACATTTCAGCAGTTCAATGTGCTTTACGTCATAAAAACACAAATTAAAATTAATTCAAACAACGCACAGTGAACAATTGAGAAACTTTACATTTTAACCACCGCCACCATCAAAATCATCAATACACGTTCAATATATTGGTCAATGCTCCATTTATCAATGCATAATAAACTGTTATTAATGATTTATAACTTGATTCAATACAAATATCTATGAAATATTTATTAGCTATCTTACTGTAAAGTGATAATGGATTCACAATTTTATACATGTTTTTTTGTAAAGTTGTTCGAATAATACAAAATATATTAATATGTTTAATTTTATTTCTTTCAAGAAACATTGTTCTTCAATATAAATTTTTGTTTCACTTAAGGGATTTTTTTTTTTTTTTTTTTTTTTTGCGTGCATAAAACTAGGTGCGAAATGCGTGTGTTTGCGCAGGACACGTTGCGTGGACCGCATTGGGCTCCGGCTGCGTCTCGGCTGTGTAAAACCTCAGTGCTTCAGTAAATGAGCTGTCTGATGAGCGGCTCTCGGGTTTCTCTAATATCTCTACCACATTGCGCCGCGCCTCCTCCTTTAACCCCCGCAGCCCGGGGGGCCAGATTATTTCAAGATGTCGACTCTCCGCCTCCTGCACTGCGGCGGCCAGCGCTGCTTCTCACAACCCGGACACGTAAAGCAAATCCCGGGGCAGCCGATCACTCGGAACTGCTCTCAGAAAGAGGCTTACATGCAGAAAGGATTCATTTCTCCCCCGTCTCTTCTCTCTCTGGACTCTTTATTAACTTTTTTTTAAAAACACGGACACAATGGCAGCATTTGTGCTGCTTGAAATCTTAGATGTTCAGATTTTAGGGAGTCAGAAGATTTTCATCGCGGAAAAAAAGGGTAAATCAGCCATTTATCCTAAAGTGGTTTTCACAGATTTAAGATGGGCAGGAAATTAAGAGTTTACAGAAATTACAGCGATAGTCACATTTTTTCTTTTCTTTTCTTTTTTTATGCAATAAAAGAAAAAAGGAGAAGATGAAAGATCAATTTTAAAAAAAGGAAATCAGCTCTTAAAAATGTCACCCTGAAAAAAGAACAGCGTATTTTTCTTTGTTTTTCTTATTTCTTATGAATGAGCACGGCTTTAATGAATTATGTCTGATTTAGACTCAAAACAAACATCCGTCCTCAAGTTTTTCTCAACCATTAAACGTCTTCTCTCTTTTATTTCCCTAAATAAAATGAGCAAACACAGCATCATTTTTGCTATTTCTAAGAAGAATAATTAGAAATGTTGAAGTGGAGAGACATCCAAGAGGGAAAAGTGCAGCTCCTTCCATCAAAACAAAACACAACTGTTGACATGAGTGAGTTAAATGAAATTGGAGCTGCAATTATCAGCTTAACAGAGTTTCCTGTCATGTTGGAAAATTAGACCTGGTACAAGTGCGCCGGGGTTACAGGCCCCCCCCCCCCCCCCTTCCTGCACCATCAAAATCATTACGCATTTCCTCAGAGGACCCACCTCCACAAATATGCAATTAAGAGGCGGCTTTTGCAGAGCTCTGCCTCGGTAAACACACCCCGGGTGTGCAGATGAGGACATTTGTTTTAAAGAGGCTCCGTTTTCTGGCTGCAGGCCTGATAAATAAACAAACGAGGCAGGCGGACAAACACAAACAAACAAAATGACGGATTTAAACGCGGCCGGGATGAGATGTGGGTGCTGGCAGGGAGGGGGCGCTGTGCAGTCACACAGTCCGGCGCTGTTTGCGCTTCAGGAGCCGAGCCGCAGCTGTGATCCTCTCCGGTCGTCCGGGCTCCTGCTCCTGTTACAGCCTGCTGGTTTCTCTTTGGGAAACACCTCTGACGGCCCTGATGCTGCCTCACAGCTGCTGCTGCTGCTGCTGCCTCCTCCTCCACACATGCACGCTTAAAACTGTCCGCATGAGTTATGCTTTCTGCGCCATATGCCATCCAGGACAAATCGGTGAATCATGCGCTGGTTGCATGTTTGCAGCTGAGTGACGGGCGACAGCAGATAGTTGCCCGAGTCAGGAAACCTCCCAACTGCTGTCCGGTAGTTAGAGGTGACCTATCGAGAACAGTTTAGGGTCTGTTACATTTTTTTAAATTTTTTACACAAAATCTTTCTTTCACTGCAAAAGCACAAAATCTAACCAAATATTTTTGGTTGATTTTTTTAGTGAAAATATCTTTGTACATTAAAATGAGACAAAACTAACTCAAAAGTAACTTTTTAGGAAAATGTAGAAGCTTGTTGTAAGTAAATAATTCCTAATTACTTCCTCTGGTAGATTATTTCACTTATAAAAATACAATTTCACATCTTATGTCAAATAATCTACCAAAGGAACTACAACGTTTTCATCAATATTAAGGAATTATTGTTTTAAAACAAGCTTGTATTCTTGAAGAGTCTTTTGTAATTTAGTTTAGTCTTATTTTAAGTATACTAAGATATTTGTGGTAGAAATTAGACCAAAAATATGAAATATTTTGTGTTTATGCAGCTGTTTTATTGCCTCTTGTCTCTTTAAATCCAAATAAGCTGCTTCTGGCCACATCTCCTTACTCCATGTTTACACTGGCACAAAATGGCTCCTTTAGGATGTGCAATTATGCAACTTAGAAAAGCAGACTTAGAGCCTCCTGCACAATCAACAACAATGTAACAAGTGGTTGCATTGGATGGTAAATGAACAAAAAAGCATTTGTCTTTTCCAGCAGCCATTGTACAGCGCATTTAAAGGTTGACTGAATGTGGAGAGCCCAGCTTGGGTTGCTAAGTAACTCTAGGGGTTGCCTAGAAACCCCTAGAGTTCTGGGGTTGCTAGGTAACTGCGCATTAACCATAGATTGTGACTCAATAATCTGTTTTTTTTTTTAAATGGCTCGTTTTCCAGACACCAAAAACCAACAAAAAAAATTACTTACTGCCAAAAAAACAGCTGTATGGTATTTTTTAAACACTTGGGTTGTTTTTATAAGCAGTAGAAATCAAAATGGAAGTATTAAGACATATAAAATGTGTATTTTGTGTAATACTTTCCCCCTAAAACAACATATTTGATTCCGCCGCTGAGTATCGGGGCAAACAGACGATGTCCCTGGCAGAACCGGGTTGGTTAAAAGTGGTGGGTCTGCAGCCGGCTGGTACCCGCTGACCCCTTGCCCTCTCATTAGTGGGACGTAGAGTGGTGGAGTACCTTGCTCCCCAGGTCATGTTACATGCGGCTTGCAGTCTGCTGCGCCGCATTAAATGTCAGCTTTGAAACCATCTGAAAGATCAGGGGTCAGTGTTTTTAATAAGGCCAAAGTTCTGGGAGGAGCTCCATCTCTTTTACAGCTCAGGTTTTATGTTTGTCGATTTAAATTGTGGACAAAATGACCCACTGATTCAAAGATATAGGATTATCCCGGTTTTTCTGGTTTCCATCTTTGTTCTGCTCAACACAAAAGGTTGAATCTGGAGTTTTTCCTCTGGCCTCCTCCCCGTGAGAGCCGCAGACTGTGGAGCCTCTGCTGCAAATGGGATATTGTTCTGGGCTCCAACAAAGCTGTTTTCACCTTCTTCAATATTACAGGAGGAGTCACCCGATACCCAACAATCAGCTAATCCACTGCCCATGGCGACGAGGTCACCTGTGCACAGGTAACTTTATCCTGGGTGCCTGCCTCTCCCTCCCTGCTTCCCGCTATAGTCGCTGCCATTTCCCCCTCCCTTCTTCGCCGAACCTCAACGGTGAGCACAGACAAGCAGCCTCTGTTTATTTAGGTCAGCCGGTAGATCTTATCTCACGAATCCACAGAGAAAAACATTTTAAAAAATTACATTTCTGCCACCATCTTGTCTCTCCGCCCAGGTCACACTGCAAATAAATTAGGAGACTTGAAATGAGACAAAACTACGTTAAAGTAACTTTTCAGTGAGAAATAGGAAGAAGTAAGTATCAAGTAAGTAATTCTGTAAAACTGATAAAAGAAAGTGCAAGTTCCACTGCAAATTTAATCAAATCCCTGTGAGGATTAATGTTGTTTTACTATGGGGCGCAACGCAGGGCTGTGTACTTGGACCACTTCGTTTTCACTCTATCTCCTGACACTGAGGCCTGTACTTTAAAAATATGATTTAACTTATAAGAAGACATTTTCAATGCTATAAACAAAATAATCAACCAGTGGAAATAGTACTTCTTTATCATTATTATATCTTGCTGGAATGCAACTTTTACATTTGTTTTGTCTTCTCCTTCAGAAATTCACTGCAAAAACACAAAACCTTACCAAGTATTTTCATTCTACTTTCTAGTACAAATATTTCAGTACACTAGAAATTAGACAAAATTAACTTAAAGGAAACTGTTTAGCAAGATAAAGGAGCTTGTTTTAAGTAAATAATTCCAGTTTCCAGCTCAACTGGCAGATTATTTCTTTTATAACATGGAAAAAAAAGTCTTGCTATAAGTAAAATAATCTGCTAATTGAACCAATAATTTTCCATCTATATTAATGAATTATTGACTTCAAACAGGCTATTTCTTCCTGAAAAGTTACTTGTAAGTTAAGATATTTGCACTAGAAGCTAAACTAAACCTACTTGGTCAGATTTTGTGTTTTTGCAGTGTGGGAGGAGTTTTGTTTATATTGTTCAAAAAGACAAAAAATAAAAACCAGCACCCGATGTACAAGACATTACTAAATAAATTACTGAATAAATTATTTTAAAAGTAATTATTTATTCTAAACAAGCTCCCATATCTTACTTGTGTGTTAGTTATGTCTCATTTGACGTGTAGAGATGTATTTACACTAGAAATATTTGGTTAAGATTTTGTGTTTTTGCAGTGTGAACACGTATTGAAACGGGAAATTTACAGTAAATTCCCCCAAATTTGCGAGAAGAGTCGAGTGAGTGACAGCAGCTCACGTCGAGGCTGTGGGGTTTGGCCTTCGTTTTGGGGGAAAAGCTTTTGGTTTGGCCCGAGTTGAGGGAAGTTTTTGGACCCCCCACCCAAACGGAGCTTTACTTCTGGAAATCTCATTGCTGTTTATTTGAATTACAGAGGCTGAGATGAGAAAAGGAGGCCTAATGAAGTCCAGGTTGTGGAGCATGTGCAAACTATCACCACAGGTCTGCAGAAAGCTGCAGAAGGCTTGCTGGATTACTGCAGGCTTCCCCCCTCGCCGTCCTTTCAATCTGGCAACCCTGGACTTTTAAATGTCGGGAGGACATGTGCTTTCTGTTGTAAACTCACATTCCTTACAGGTTTACTGTGTTGCTAAAATCTCCATGATCCCTTATTGTTATCAGTCATCATAAAATCACATCAGGAATAAAACTGCCTTCTTCTTCGTCTTTTTTTAATGTTTTTATAAATATAAACTTTTATTGCAGTACGTAGATTTAGAAAAATACATTCACATAATTTCAGATAACAAACATATAATTCAAGCTAAGATAAAAAAAAACAAAAAACAAAAAAACAACAACAAAAAAGACTTTTTGCTCATAATTTTTGGTTTATACCATTAAAGCACTGAGGATACTTTCACTGAAAGGTCCGCTCAGACATCCTGAAGACGGGAAGGCATGAAAACATGTGATGAATTGGCTGTAAAGCTGAAATGTGTTCATGTAAGAACCTCAAGTCCTGTTGGGAAACTGTTGGACAACTAGCCTTCAGTTAAAGATCAGCTATTCTGCTTCCATTGACATTTTCGGTTGGGCTAAATCAAAACATGTCTGTCACATTTTCTGCACAAAATCATTCTTAGATGATGAGATTTTAGTCAATTTTGAGCCCCTATAAGAATCAACTGTTTTAGTGTCTCTGTCACCTTAAATCCAAATAAGCTGCTGCTGGAAACCCAACGTTTACGCTCGCACGTGAAAATGGCTGCCAACAGATGCGCAATTATACAACTGTACATCTTTGAAAAGGAGAAGTGGAACCTTCTGCGCAGCCAACAAGAATGCAGCAAGGGGTTTCTGGATGGTAAATCAACAACAAATCACTTCTTTTTCTAGCAGCCATTGTGCAGCGGATACAGCCGTAAAACCAGCTGACCAAACTTGCTGGAGCTCCACATGGGTTACTAGGCAACGAGCTTGACTTTGCTTGGATTGGTAGGTAACAGTGTAACACCTGTAAAATGTCACTTTTTGAAATGGCTCACTTTCTAGATGCCAAAAACATTAACTTCTTGTCAGAAAAATATTTTTTAATGGTTGGGCTGATTTTAGAAGCAGTGGAGACACAAATGGAAGCGTAAAAACGATCAAAATGTGAATTTTTTATAATAGGTCTCCTGAAGGAAACCTTCAGGCAGAGGCTGCAGACTTCTGGAGCTGATTTCTGTTCCACTTTGACTGAATCCCTCACAGCAAATGTTAAAAGGCACTCATTTAATGAAATAGTTTGATGCTGTGCAAAGATAAATGATCTCAATCATATTTTTTTTTATCCTAAAGCCGTTTCAGCCTGGCTTTGTTTTAAAGCCACTTAACCCCTTGGGTTCCTAGTTTCATGTAGAAATTCGAGAGTTTCACAAACTCAGTCTTTTATGTTCATTTTAAAATATAAAACACAAAAGAGTCACTTTGGATTTACTTTCTACAGTGGATAAGATTTGAATAGGGAAACAAGGACACAATGAAAGAAAGAAGAAAGGAGGCAATGAAGGAAGAATGAAGGACACAAGGGTGGAAGAAAAGGAAAGAAAACATTAAAGAAACCAATAAAAAGTGCAAGGAAGTAAAAGAAGACACAAATGATGGAAGGAGAAAGGAAAGAAGGAAGGAAGAGGGTAGGGTGGATGGAAAACAAAAGACATCAGTGAAGGATGCAAGGAAATAAAGGACACAAGGAAGTTACTTAGGAGACAAGGAAGGATGCGAGAAGGACATGGAAGAAAAGAAAGGACACAAGGAAGGAAAACAATGAAAGTTGCAAGGAAATTAAAGGACATAAATGATAGGAAACAAAGGAGCAAAGAAGGAAGGAAAGAAGAGAAAGATAATTAAATAAACGAGAAAGGAGGCAGAGAAGGAAGAATTAAAGATCCAAGGATGGATGAAAAACACAAAAGACACCAGTGAAGGACAGAAGGAAATAAAGAAAGGACACAATGGAGGAGGTTAGATAGGAACAAAAGAAGGACAGAAGAAAGGAAGGATGACCAAGAAACGACGCAAGGAAGTAAGGAAGGATGCAATAGAAGATATTAGGTAGAAGATAAAGAAGGAAGGAAAGATGTAGGACACAAGGATGAAAGAAAACATGAAAGAAAGGGAAATAAAGGAAGGGAAGAATAAAGGAAGTTAGGTAGGAGATAAGGAAAGAAGGGAGGAACAAGAGAGGAAAAGAAGGAAGGATACTACATTTAGATAGTGAGATGGGTAAAAAGTCTAGAGAAACAAATATTTTTCCAAAAATCTTATTTTGTTTTGCTTATCAAACTTTTCCACTCTTGGGAAAAAGACTGAACTCAACCTCCAAACTTCTCCCGTCTCTGCAGGAACCCAGAAGCTGCGGCGCTGCAAACGGCTCAGGATGAAAGACGTCATCGCTTCTGTGTTTGTGTCATGACTTGATGATGGGACTGGGAACAGGAGCCAGGGCTGCAGCAGCGGCCATGTCTTCTGGACGAGCCATGCATGGCAACCCGTTCATGTCTTCTGGACGAGCCGCGCATGGCAACCCGTCCAGCACTGTGGCTGTTTCAAAATTCGTAATGCCACGGCAATAGCGCAAATGCCAAACAAGAAACAAGCTGTTGGGTATTTTTAGCTGCCGAAAGGCACTTTGTCTTCCCTCTTCCACAGTCAAGGTTTCTAATAGGTCATAAAGCGCAAAAGCAGCATTTTGTATGGACTTGAGAAGCTTTTAGAGACATTAAAATGTGTCCTCAAGGACACTTTTCTTCCTAAATCAGCAACATTTCTGTGTTTGTTCACCAATTCCTACCAGTCCTTCAGTGAAGCTGTTCAGCTAGTAGCTTTCTCCCACTCCCCACTCCAGAGTGACCTTTTTGGTTCGACCCACGATGCATTTGGGTTGGAGGAACATCCCGGTCACGTGACCCGAGGAATTCCAGCACCTGCTTCTGCAGATCACATCCACTCAACAGGAAGTAGCAGGTGCTGTCTATAAAAATGCTCATTTAAAGAAGCTCAGACTCAATGTAGCGGCTACTTCTCATCGCTCAGAGCAAATTTAAAGCCTCGTCTACACATAGCCGGATCTTTTAGAAAACAGATATTGACTATTCTGTTAGGGCTGTGGTAGATAGTATATTTCAACCAAAAAACTTTGAAATTTTGTGTCTGTCCTTAGAAATGTTCTAAGTTGAAAATGTTACATTTTTGGTACATTTCTCGGGTTCAAAAGCTTAATTTTTTTTACTTTTGAAACTGAAATTTCCATGATTTTTTTTTTAATTTCTGAGATTAATCTCAAAATTTCAGAGTTTTTCTTGCAAATTTGGATCCCAGATATTTCCTTATTTTTTCTAAGAAATTTGAGATTAAGTTAAAAATGTCTTCTTCGTTTTTCTTGCAAATTTTTAACTTTTAGAGCTCAGAAATGTCCTTATTTTTTTTGTGGTAAATTTATAAGATTAATTCAAAAAAAGTTTTTTTCTTGGAATTTTTCAACTTTAAGACCCAATAAATTTCCTTGTTTTTCAAGAAATTTTCTGAAATCAATCTAAACATTTCTGAGTTTTTCTGCTAAAAACTCTATTAACTAGAATACCCCTTTTTCCCCGTCCTAAATATCTTCGCCATATAGTTAATTAATATCGAAAACAAAGGACCAGTTACATCCCTGAGCGTTGTTTTAAACACGCCAAACCCATAGGGGGCAGTGTAGCGCAAAACTAAAACATACGTCAGCCAATCAGATCGCTTCAAAACAGTCACCATTTTCTGTTAGGAGTCAAACATGGGGCCTGGAGGTTCACTTGTGCAGACACAAGTTGAACTACATTTAAATAGCTTTTTAGAATATAAAGGGAATAAAATACAAAACGATGCTGTTTGGGAATCATATTAACGCAAGTTTGTGGATACATTGGCGCATTATTTGCCGCAAACTGTAATACATGGGACCCTTAACACAAATACAGAGTTTAATTTTTAATATATCTGAAACGTAATTGTTTTTAGTGATATTAAACAGAGTTTTCGTGTGGATGAAACAGCATAACTTATAAAAATGTATTAGCTTTCTCAGATATGCGGCTACATGTGGACGAGGCCTCACTGGTTCTTCACATGAACGCTTTTTAACACGTCACAGCCTCTTATTTTTACATTTATGTAAAAAGCTGACGCAGCCCACCCTCACGGATCCTTTCTGACTAGAGTGCATTTCAAAAGTGAAAATAAAAGCAAATAATTTAAAGGAAATCAATGCTTAAAAACTCACACACACACTCACACGCACACAGAAGAGTAAAAAGATTCCTCATATGACCGCCCAGGTGAGTGCTTCAAAGTCTGAGGTTAAAGGTCGGACATGCCCTCGTCCATCTGCACAGTCTGTAGTTTGGCTAACTCCTTCCCCTCTTCCAGCTCCCCGCACATCGCCCGCACCATCTCGTTCATCGCCCCGGGCGCCGAGCCGCCCGCCTTGCTCTCCGCCAGGTTCATGTAGTCACTGTTCATCCCGGGGCCCATCAGGTGTGATGCTGGGGCCCCTCGGTGGGAGCCCAGGTACTCCGCCGGCTGCAGGTGGTGATGGGCGTCCTGGTCCGTCGGAGCCATCAGAGGCGTGCTGTTGGTGAGGGTGGTGTAGACCTCCGGCTCGGAGCTGGACGAGCTGACGGTGGCGTCGGTGGCGTGGCTGGAGGCCGGGTCGGGGCTGGTGTAGCTGATCTGACCGCTGGGGTCCAGGTGCAGCCCGGCGTGGTAGGAGGAGTAGATCACACCGTCCAGAGGCTCCTTCTTGATGGCGGTCTGGTTGCTCAGGCTGTAGAGGACGCTGTTGTGGTGCAGAGACGTCATGGTCAGCTTGTCCTGCGGTTGGAAGGAGTCTTCGCTGGACGGGCTCACCGCTGCGCTGTTCAGAGACATGTTACCTGTAAAAACAGGAAGAAAAATTAAAACCAGACTGTGGCTGATTAATCGTGATTAATCATTTAATAAAATAATCACCAGCTAACAATCGATTAATTGTTATCTGGAGATTACAGACCCAAAAAAGAAAGCCATTTCCTGAAACAAACCCAACACATTCAGAACAATTAAACCAAAACCGTACCAGAAAAATACACGTTTATTTTAGATATAAAAAAAACAATCATCTGTAAATATGTTTTGCGTAAAATTCATCAATTATTTACTTTAAACAAGCTCTGATATCTTGCTTAACAGTTTTATTTAAGTTGGGATTAAAAAACACTTTCCATGTTGTGTCAGTGTTTCCCTATTATGTTCTTTTCTCTTGGTGCCAGCAGTGCACCAGTCCCTCCTGCAGCAAAACACCCACAAACCATGATGCTGCCACCACTGCAGATCAGTTATTAGTTTCCTCTATATTCACATGCAGCTCGTGCATGAAGGTCACTTTCACAGATATCTGGAAATTACACCCAGGGAAGAACTGGAGTCAGAAAGGTCAACAGTTTTTCTCCTGGATATCTTAGCTGATTTCTTTAGATTTTCTGTAGATAATGTCGCAGAAGGAAGCCGTGTGTTTGAGGTGTTGATTAAAATGCATCCAAAGATTTAACACAATTTAAAAACTGTCAGTTTCCTCCAAGGCAAGTCTATTTGCCTATTTATGGATTTAATTGTCAAAAGTTATTGTTACTATATCAATACTGCTCTCTAATGAAGTTTTTAATCCCCCCCTTTAATCAGCTTACAGCGTCATGACATCATCATCTGGGCTTTTCCCCAATAGTTTAGTAATCCTAGTGATTACGTTTCTGAATTTGAAGAAACTTACACAAACTTTCTTTTTTTTTAAAAGTCTCGTTATTTTAAGCAAATTGAAATACGTTTTGTGATTCTAACTCTCCTAAAACAAAAAACTGGTCCAATTTAAAGTCCGACAATGAGGAGAAAAACGTTGAAACAGTATATGCAGATATGTTTGACCTCATTACTTCTTTAGATCTGTTGTTTAATTCTCCACACATTTTACGTTTTGTACTACCTTTAATTTGACAGGTAAGTCTTTTTGAGACAAACTAAGCTAATTTGTAAAAGCAGGAAATAACCAGTGCAATTCATAAACCAAAAGCAGGAGACGGCAGCAACGAAACATTAAAGAAACGGGAAATAAACATTTACTAATGTTTTCTCAGTTGCTCTAAAACCCATTAGTTAAATTAATCTGCACAGCATTAGGTAGAAAAATAATTTTTTCAAGATGAATAGATGATGGAAAAATAAAAGTACTGGAAGTCTCTGAGAAAGATTTACTCGTCTTGGAGTGGCAGTAACCAGGTTATTGATTTGTGAATGAAAATATTCCAGCGCAGCAGTCTGCACAGACCTTTTTCTCAGAAATACTGTTGCATTTCTCAAACACTTTGGGCTTTTTCAGCCGACTAGCAGAACAAATGCTCCAGTCTGCCAGGACTCAAAGGGAAGCTGTAATTTTCTGCTTTTTGGGGGGCTTCTGCTCTCCATTCTCTGCTTTATGTCACAATAAGTGAAGTCATTTCTTCTTCTTCCTCCTCTGTTCATGTGTTTCATTGCTGCTGATGGCCTGAAATGCACCTTCACTGTCTGCTCTGGAGATCAACAATGCAGTGATGATTAGTGATGGTGACTTCATAGCTTTGTTTTTATTCATCTAAACAGATCACCGCTTTTAGAAATATGCATGTGAGTATGTTTTCCCTTTGGCCCAAACCGAGACGAACGACAAAAACAAAACCAGACAAAAGTTTAAGGAGGATGAAAAGCTGCTATTAATTTGTTCAGCGTTGTAACTGCAGCTAAATCGTTTTAAGTGCAGATTAAAACTTTCAGGAGTTGTTTAATTCTCACTTCAGATCAATTTATTTGAGTAATAAAATGTGTTTGATTTTGATAGCTGCAGCCCTAAAACTGAAGAGTGAAACTAGTTGGTTTACTAAAGGCATTCAGACGAGACTGACACCCTACACTGCAAAAACACAAAGTCTTACCAAGTATTTTGTCTGGTATCCAGTTTCTTAGTTTACTGGAAATAAAACAAAACTAACTTACAGTAACTTTTCGGAAGATATTTAGGAGCTTATTCTAAGTAAGTAATTTCTTACTATTGATGGAAAAGTAATAGTTCAACCGGCAAATTATTTACCATGTAAAATATACATTTCTGATTATAGGGGAGATAATCTGCCAGTACCACTTTTTATCAATATTAAGGAATTATTACCTTAAAACAAGTTCCTACATATTTCCAAAACTTTATTGTGAGTATTTGAACTAGAAACTAGAAATACTTGGTAAGATTTTGTCTTTTTGCAGTGCACACTTCTGCTTTGTCAGACGAGAGATAAAAATGGTGGTTTAGTTGTTTTAATGTAAAAAAAAAAGGCAATTTATGTTCCTTAGAGGAAATGGAATTTATATTGGAAGCTAAAATCATTGATTTATTTAAGATTTTACTGTGAAATTTACTCAACTCCATAATGGGTGCAGTGACACCAATAAATGTACATTTATTGGTGTCACTCTTCATCTTATTTAAAATTCAAAAATAACTTGGGCTGAAACGATTAATCGTATTAATCGTGATTAATTGATTACTGAAACAATCATCAACTAATTGAGTAATCGATTAGGCAATTTGGTGAACAAATAATACAATCAAAGTGGTTAATTAAGTCAAAATTATACAAAATATATAAATATTTAGCATTAAAGTTATAGAGTATGTCCTACCTAAAACTCCCCAAGTGGCATAGGTTTTGCTTCTGGTTCAAATTTTGTAGAGAAAACTTCCTTTTAAGCACCTTTTCTATCCAATTATTAATCAGTCAGTCCTAAACACAGCCAACATTTTAGTCCAAGACTTTGCTGGTGTTGAGTCAAGCAGAAAGCGTTGAATTTAGGAGTATTTTTAGCTGCAGATGCATCCTTTGCTACAAATGATCAATCAATCAGTAAAGAAATGTTATGTCATTGCATTTTAGTCAATAGAATGTTTATTTTCTTCTTTAAAAAATAAAAATAATCCTATTTCAATGTATTTGTAATATTGGTACAGAATAAGCTTGAAAACAGGTGATTCAATTTAAAAAAAATAGTTCATTTGCTACAAGTAATCAAATGAAATAAAGTTAATTAAGTTGTCACAATAAATAAGCTGAATTAAAAGTAAGTTTGACAGAGTTGGAGCTCCATTCTCCTTACTCAGTGTGTGGTTACATCAAAAAAATATCAGTCGAATGTGTCAATTTTATTACCCGATTAATCGATTAATCATCAGGATAATCGATTGAATAATCGTTGATTAAAAAGAAAATCGTTAGTTGCAGCCTTCAAAGTAACCTTTTAAAAAGGCTCCTTACTTGCTAGGACTCACCTTGTTGAGTAATTGCTGAGGAAGATGAAGCAGACGGCAGCTGTAGAGGAGGAAGACCTACATCACTGCTGAGCAGCCCACTGCCGTCGTTGTCAGGGACTCCACTCGGTACCGGCACCAGACTGTAGCCGCCGAGCTGCAGAGCTGCGGACGGCGAGCTGAAGGTGAGCACAGAGGAGCCTCCGTTCTGGGCCGCCATGGTGTGGACGCCCTCCAGCTTCACCTCCGACCCGTTCACGCAGCCCGAGTAGGAGGAGTACTGCAGGACAGACTCCTCGGCGCCGCCCAGTCCCTTCTCCTGGGCCGTTTGCATGTGCATGTCCCCCCCAGAGCCGCCCAGCAGCAACCCGCCGGGCGGCCTCAGGGGGTTGAACGCCAGCGGCTGGATGCCCAGATTGAGCCCGTTGAACAGGATGTTTCCAGGCGAGTGGAGGTAGGATGAGGCGCCATTGTGAAACACGGTGGAGGAAGTATTAGTGGCTGCGATGCTGCCGTTGTAGACGCCACCGCCTCCGGATCCTGACATCTTGATGTCACCGATCTGCTGGATGACGACGCCCCCATCCAGAGGTCCAGCCTGAGCCGGGAGGCTCCCTTGGGTTATCACTCCGTCTGAAGAGTTGGACAGAGGACGAGGGGACAGCTCCTCCTGGCCCTTACTGGACTCGTCCTCTGTGCTGTGGTTTCCGTCAGACTCACTGCAGGGCGGCAGCAGAAAAACAGATGAGTCACAAAACAGAGAAGAAGAAACTGCATTTCCTACAACTGACTGTTTTCTGGGAAAGAAAACAAAATATTACAGCTCTGTATTATTAACAGAGTTGGGTGGTGACTAGTTATGTTTACCTGAGTAACTTTTTGTAGAAAAATTACTTTTTACTATAAGCTATATTTTTTACCTTTACTTGACTAACTTTATTATGAACTATTGCTACTATTATTTGAGTAAAATTTCTGGATTCTCTATCTGCTGCAAGTAACTTCCCTGCAGGTCTGAAATGATTACACAGATTAATTGTGATTAATCATGATTAATTGATGATTAATTATGATTAATCATGATAATTGATAATTGAAATAGTTGTCAACTAATTTAGTAATTGATTAATTGTTACCTGGAGTACAATTTTTTTAAAAGACAATTTTCTGAAAAAACAACCAATTCAGAGCAGCAATTAAACCAAAACTGTACAAAATATGTAAACATTTTAACACAAGTTTATTGTGTGTCAGTATGCTTTGGTCAAAACTCCTGAAGTGGTATTCTTTTATATTTGCTCGTTATGCATTTCAGATAAAAGTTTTTATTTTCTTATTTAAAATGGAATTTAATTATTGTTTTTTTTGCACCTTGCATAACATTTCTAATATTGTGCAGAAAGGGTTCAAATGGAAAAACTTAATGTGTCAAATTTTATTTTTTTATCAAATTAACTGAATAATTGGTAGGTTGAACTGATGATTAATCAATTAATTGTCAGAATAAGTGATAGATTAATTGATTACTTAAAAAAACTTTATTTGAAGCCTTAAGTCACTGATGAAGAACAAAGTGATTTTAACCAAAAATTCATCAGACACAGACAAAATGTTTAAGCTTTAAATGGAAAGAAAGAAATTTGGAGATTTTTTTTTTAAGTTTGTTATTTTGTAATTATGTTATTTATATGAATTATTTTCATTTTGGTCTTTAAAATACCAACATTAAATCTGAGTAGCCTATTTACCAAATACTTTTGCGTAAGAATACATTGAAGTAGTTCTTCCTTCAGTAAAGTATTTTTTGTACTCTACCCACTTCTGGTTGTTAAAGAGCTGAACTTGTGACTGTTCAGCCCTCTGTACCTCATGCCGAGCTGCCCTGACAGCAGCAGCAACCCTGCGACCATTTGGCGCAATAAATTCTGCAACAACAAATGGCCTGGAAGTCAAACTACAATCCACATTTCCGTTTTCAGCAGAAATCCTCCATAAAACCACAAGGACTGAAACGCTGTTCCTTGTTATTATGGTCTCATTTTATAAAGAGTGATTAAAACAGCTGCTTCCCCCTCCTCCCCTTTCCTCCCTCCCTCCAACGCAGGGCGCACGACCAACCCCCAACCATGTGGCCCTACAAAGAAATCCACAGGTTAATAACCATTTGGAGATTAATAAAGACGTTTGTTTGTGTCTGTGTGTGTCTGTGTGTGTGAGTGAATGTGAGGAAGGGGGCAGAAGGGGTCACCTCTACCAGGTGTGTGTCATTTTGTTCACAGGGGAAAAAACATGAAAGACCAGCCCTCACATCTCTCTGTGTGTCTGCGGGATTATGAGATGAAGCAGAGCTGATGGAGATCCTTTTAGTCCAAGAGAAGAAAGTCATCATGAAAATAATTTATTTTCGTGATGACTGATCTTTGCGTGTTCACGCACAGGCTCATCCAGCGTCGCCTTTTGAACTCTTTCTTCAAAGTTGCGTCCTCCTCCCGCCCGCCTGTCAGCCGGATCTCTGAGGCTTGAAGCTATTTGGTTGCCTCTGGTTTCCATGACTCTCCGCTTCGCTTGAAACCGGATCTGAACGGCAACAGCTTCATATTTCAAAACATTAAAAGCGTGCTGCTAAAGCTTTTTCTGTTCCCTAACTGTTTCCACTTAATAATTCACACGTTCACTCCTAAACTGTGTCTGACGCGACATTCGCAGTTATTAGGTGATTAAATAACGTCGTTATTAAGTTTTTGTGCACTAATCCTGGACAGGGATATCGAAATGTGCGCATATAATAAAGTTATGTTGAGTTATTTCACGATGAGAGATTTAAAATTGAATTAAAAAGAGATTGTTCAGATGCGCCTTTTGCGCACAAATCCTTTTGGCCGGTAAAAAGTCGGAGATAAAGACAGAAACGCGTGCATCGTGTTTTTTCTTTGTGTCCTTACCTTTTGGACTGCGCTTCCGATGGGTTTCTGTCCCTCTGCCGCCTGTTTTTGAACCAGTTGCTGACTTGGGTCAAGGAGAGTCCAGTAATCTTGGCCAGGTTCCGTTTCTCGGCTGGAGACGGGTACCTGTTCTGGTTGTAGAGATCCTTCAGCGCGTTCCGCGACCTCTCCTTGAAACAATAAACCGTCTCCTCGCCGTCCCAGATAGTCCTGGGCAGAGGGTATTTTCTCCGGATCCGGTACTTATCCACGGCGCCCAGGGGTCTCCCCCGCGCCTTCTCCGCCTCCGTGTACCGGGCCTTGTACCACAGCTCCTGCAGAAAGGTGTGGTTGGACGGGTTGAAACTATGGTTCTCCAAAACACTGTAGAGCTCCTGGTAGCGCGCCTGATGGAAGGCGACGAGGGCTTGGGCTTTCAGGATGCTTTCGTTGCCGCGGAGCAGGTCGCTTTGGGGTAAGGACCACAAGAACCTCGCCAGCCGGTCCACGTTGCCCCCCTGCTGCAGCGCCTCGCACACGCACGCCACTTGCTCCGGGGAGAAAGCCAGGGAGGAAGCGGCGCTCACCAGCAGCTCCGTGCGCACCGCGTCGGCGTCGGGAGCCGTGCGCTCCATGGACAACTCCGCCGCGTCCAGCGCCACCAGCTTGATGCTCTCACGCTTATCCACCTCCTTCACATTTTCCCTCTTGATGCCACCCACTGCCGTGACCTCTCCGGCAGAAGAAGAAGACATTTTTTTTTGTTGTTCGAGCCTTCCCTGGCAGAGTCACTCCTCCCCGCTCGATCAGGTTACCTCCTCGCCATGCGAACCCGATCGGATATCTGACAGCAGCTGTAAGCAGATATCTCTCTCTCCCCGCTTCCTTCCAACGTGACTTTTACTCTGCGGGGACTGGGGCTGGAGGGAGATACGCCGGGGTCTATCTGAAGGAGAGCCACGCCATTGGCCGCCGAGGGCCCCATGAGGGAGGAGCGAGCGCGATTCATGCGCGAATGTTTGGCTTTCAGCTGTCAGTCATGGAGCTTCCAGCAGGGCTTTATTCCCGGCGCTCACCTGTGCAAGGTGAGGGCTTCTGGGATCGTGGGAACGGGAAGTTCTTGTTGCCTCTGTTCTCAGTAGCTGCATTGCATGAAGGTATGCACAAAAGTGTTTTTATTCCCACATCAAGGCAGGGAAGTCCAAGGGGAAATATGGGAGTGCTCTCATTAAGTTTCTCCAAAGACAATGCAAACAAAGGGAATGGTCCTGCTCATTGTTATTTTGAATATTTTGCTGCTGCTGCTGCTGGCGTCAACAGAAAACACATTTTATAAATGTGGGAAAAAAAAAACTTAATTGCTCAACCTAAGCAAATAAAACCAGATTCATTCAGCATGTTAAAATGAGTTCCTGCTAAAAACAACAACAACAACAACCCATAAACCACAAACCATTTATAATCTGATTTGATCTTTCCTGGTCAGGCTTTGTAAAAAAAATACCCCAAATCTTTACAATGCATCTATTCATCTAAATGCACTTCATGCATAAATGGAACAAACATCAGATATAATCTACAGGTGCAACATTTTTATTGGCCTATTTAAAATTAACAGCAATATTTTGAGATTATTAGTAAATAATAACTTAATCTAATGTGACTGTGGAGTTTTCTTATAATTGAAAATAGATATATTTTCCAAAAATGTTTAGTCTATAACAAGATACTTGTAAAATCATTTTGAACTGTTAAAATGAAAGGCTTATTTGTACAGTTTAGGTGTCACATGGATTAGGAAAAGTAATCCTTTAAAATAGAATCAAATCTAATTATTGAGATTATTTTTGCTCATCTGCAATTTTCACAACCCAACATGCTGCACTTATATTAATAGACATATGAAGGAGTTAATGAATCAAATAGGTTAAACTCTGCACAGTTTGACCTCAGACAGTTTAAAGATAAGAAAATATGAGTAATTTAATGGTTTTTCATGGCTAATCAGATTTTGGGACATGGAGAAAATGTGGGATTAATTAAATATACACTTTTGTTTCCAATCTGTTTGAGATATATGAACTTAATTTAAACCATATTGTTGCTTATTCTAGTATTTTTTAAACCTGTTTTCTTAATTTTTATATTAATTAGCTTTTGTAATGCTTGAAATATTAAATATTTCTATTTTTATTTCTTATTTTGAAATGCTTATGATAATTTGATTGATTTATTTTTTTTTACATAAAAGCTTAGCAAAAAAATTCTCAATCAGTTTTTTCTACATTTAATGCAACATTTGGTCTTTATTGTTTAAATGGCTAATGGACAAATTTAGTGAAGGAAAAAATACATATATAAAATAATGCAATAACCTGACTATTCACACCTTTTTCAAAGCACTTTTTGATTCATCTCCAGCAATCCTGGCAGCTTTTCTAAATTTCTGAAGTCTTATTTTGCAGAAATGTGTCAAATTATCTTACTGGACAAATGTTTCAATGAGGAGAAGGAGAGTACAAAAAGCACATTGAAAACCTCTGCAAATCTGATGGGAGAAAGATTTATATACATCAAGAGAAGAATGTATAAGGTGGTGGCCGTATCATGCTGTGGGGTGACTTTTTTTCAGAATTGAGTTAAGGTTTTTGTCGAGGTGGATGAATTTACTAGTAGTGCAAACACCAGCTGAATCCTTTACATATTTGCTTAAATGATGAAGATTGATTTTATTTTTCTTTACGGCACTTTGGTCCACTGTGATTGTTTTAAAGTGCTGGATAAGAAATAAAGTCAAATTTAATGGTTTTAATGGTATCTCATTCTCAATAAACCTCTAAGAGAGGTTTCATAAACTAGATGAAAGTGTGGGAAGCTAAGAAAGATTATTGAAAAAGAAAATAAATTGTGGGTTTTCTATTTACCTCAAAACTCCTGCAGTCTGCTGCGCCTGTCCGATGGGTAGGAACCAGTATTATTAGAGGCGTTTCCAGTCGGAGCGTTCTCAGAGTGACGCTTCGGTCCGCCTTAGCGGACGCTCACAGATGTTGACGTTTTCTGAAGCTGTTTTCTGACAGAAATAATAACAATAATAACAAAAGATGGACGACCAGGGCTGTCCGAGATGTAAGACCACCAAGTACAGGAACCCGTCGCTGAAGCTGATGGTGAACGTCTGCGGCCACACGCTGTAAGTCTCCCATCATTTCTGCAAAACAAGGCAGAGTTTACAGAAATAACCCACAGGGAAGCCGAGAGGCGCCACTTCAATGTCAGTAGATAATCAGTTTTATCATATTTTACCGTTAAATCTGAGTGTGAACGGTTTAAGTTTGAGCTTTCGCTCATTTCAGGCAAGTTAAGGCAAGACGACAAATGTTTTTCTCTATGGAGGAATATTCTTGCCAAGGTTTGAGGCAGAGTATCCAAAAATGTACTAAAGTAAGAGTCGCACTACGTCGACATATTTGTACTAAAGTAAATGTAAAAAGTAGCCATCCAAGAAATTACTCAAGTAAGAGTAAATAAATATTTGGTAAAAAGTCTACTCAAGTACTGATCAAATTATCGATCATTTAATATTTAAAAATGTCAACATCAGATGTTAAGTGGAAATGTTGGGATTTTAAGAACCAGAATGACAATAATTCATACAAGTAACAAAACATAGCAAAAGCAGGCTAAATAAATTATTTCCAAATCAGTTTCTTTAAAAAAAAAACTTTTAAAACTAACAAAAACTGCAGGTCTGTGTCTGGTGGATGTTTGATTAAAACACGTTTTCCTTCATTGAGTGAAGTAGAGAATACAGAAATTTTACTCAAGCAGGAGTAGCAATACTTTATAATAAAATTACTCAAGCTAAAGTAAAATGTTCAGCATAGTAAAAATACTCCTAAAAGTAATTATTTTCCAAAATGTTACTCAAGTAAACGTACCCAACTCTGCTTTGAGGACATGTTTTTGTGTTAATTCAGATGATTTAGTTAATGCTGCACACATAATTGTAAATGTGTGCAGCATTAACTCTTGCAGTGTATTCAATAATAATACATTGAGGTATGTTTTAATATTATATCCTGTTAGCAGGCCTCAAACACAACATAAAACAGATGCACAGTTGTTGACGTGCAACGTTTGTTTTATATTCAGTCAGTGGATGAAATATAAAACAACCCCATTAAAAGAATATATGTTGATGAAATCTAGAAGCAAAGCACAAAAGTAAGAATAAACCAAATTGCATTGATTTACTTCAATATTGTTCGTTAAATATCTTAATGGTGAACCCACATTTTCTTTGCAGTGATCATCCCACTACTTTACAGAACCTTTAGAAATATCCGCCTATTAAAATCCTTATTGGTTTTGGCATAAAGGACCTAAAAACAACATCTAACTGACTAAATATATTATTGATTGCAAAGTTTGGATGGATACCACCTGAAATATGATTTGTAATTGCGATACTACAATCATATTGATACTAATATGGCAGTTACCATTTACCAACCAAACACAATTCAGACCTGAGTAAAAAAATAACAACTGTGTTATTTTTAACTTATTGCAAAGATGTGGAGCAAAGAAAAGAGAAAACGTTTGTTCTACCATATTTGTATATCTTCAGGGAACCTTTAAGAGTTTGAAACAGGTTGTCATCATAACTCAATACCATGATGTGACAAGAAACTGGTCATCAATGTTGCAGAATTAAGTGGGAGAAGAAAAGGTATCCATATAAATAAGGTCATGAGAGGAAATAGAGGATGCACAAATAAAAAAATTGGTGTTTGTGCAATGCAAAAGTATCACTTACTCTGCTCATTCCCTCAGCATGATGCTGCCATCGCCTTGCATGGCAACAGTTTGTAGATTTGAAAGCCTCATCTTGACTCCTGTAACTCAAACATTCTTCAAGTTGTTGCCAAGGAGCTCAATCTTTTCCCCAGAAGACATTTGGATTGTCCAAACACTGAAAAACACAAAATCTTACCAATAATTTTTGGTCTAGTTTTTTTGTGCAAATATCTTAAACGCTTGAAATAAAATGAAACTAATTTACAAGCAAGATGCAAGACCTTGTATTAAGTAAATAATTGCTAGATTATTTCACTTTTAATGTTGGAAAATGTCTTGTTATAAGTAAAATAATCTGGAACTTATACTTTTTCATCAATATTAAGGATTTATTGACTTTAAACAAGCTCCTATATCTTGCTGAAAACTTGTTTGTCAGTTACTTTTGTCTTATTTCATGTCTAAGATATTTGCAGTTGAAACTAGACCAAAAATACTTGAAATGATTTTGTATTTTGCAGATTTCACTCCAGCAGTTTCCCATTTATGGTGGGCTTGTGTCTTGAACCTCTGAATGGAGATCCTTTCATTTTAAGGCAACGTTTTTATACCTCGACACCATTAACTGCTCCCAGCCGTATTTTCTTCTCATGTATTTTTTATGTAGTTTATCATTATTAACTGCAGTTTGCAGAAGGGTAGACATAGAAGCAGCTCTCTGATGCCGCGGTGGCCTGATCAGCGTGACTTTTCCGACCCACCTTCTGCTTATTGAGCGTAGAACCGTTTGGAAGTGGCCGTGCTTCGTCATCAGGTCAGCAAGGGCTCATAACTCCTCCCGCCTCAGTCTGGATGGAGAGCTACATGCAGAAAATTAAACGATTCTGCAAATGAAGCAATTTTAAGCAGCGCCCTGGATCAGGTCACCTTGGCTTTGCTCCTGCAGAGAGCAGACTGTTTACCTGGTTTTTTTAATTTTATTTCTGTCATCTCTAATATCATTCGCTGGATATTTTGAAACTTATCTTGTAAGGTTGGATGAATTGATTTGATCTAAATTGAATTTTTTAAAAATGTCTTTTTCATGTGACATTGTAATTATTCGTTTAACAAATTGAATTAAACTGAATTTAGGGAAATATAATTTAAATGCTTGTGTTTTGCTTTTAAACTGTTGATTGAGCTAAACAAACCTTGGAGGTTTTAGTTTCTCCTCCATGAATCTAAGTTTAAACTCCGCTAGACATCGCTTTGGACGACCGACACCGATTAAGCTTAATGTGTTTTTCTTACTATGTTACCAGAATGACATCAAACCCTTGTTCTTTTGACATGGTGCAGATTAGGGCTGAAATGATTAGATGGACTAAATGTGATTAATCGATAATTGAAATAATCGTCATCAAATTTAGTCATCAGTTAATCGCTAACCAGAAGATTCAGACCTAAAAAAGGTAATTTACTGAAAGCAAAATATTCAGTCAAAATTGTACAATATACAAATTTTGCATTTAGAATGAATAAACTTCACGTAAACCTGTCACAGTAATCAATTAATCAATTAATTGCATGATTAATTAAAATAAGCTCCATAATTTCCAGTCTGATGATAAATATTTTATAAGGGTAATTTTGTTTGCTCTAATGTAGCTGCAGGATTTAATATGGTTGATTGCGGCATTTTATTGGACTGATTTGTGTTTCTGGAAACGTTTTTAGTTGTTCAGCTCAAAAGAACTTTGTGGACAGTGCAATTTAAAATTTTGTTCTCAAAAGTTTACATACAAAGTTTTTGGCAATATTTCAGAGAACGATAGGAAAAAAAGGAACATTTTTAAATTTATTATCAAACTGTTGTGAAGCTAACCAACTGATCCTGATCCAAAGCTATGGCCTGGTTCTTACTGTGAATTGTCAACCTGCGCCCAGCTTGAGGTTCTTTACTGTTCTTCTTGGTGAAACATCTCTGCATTTGATACAGTTATGTTTTTCTTGTTGAAGAAACTGTTTTTCTACATGAAACTTTTGTTGGCCTTCCTGAATCCCATCATTTCCCACTTCCTAATTTCACTTTGAACGTTGGTGACTATTTTCCTTAGATATCTTTTGACATCTTTTTTCTGTTTTATGACATTCAGCTAAACTCTTTCGTATCCCTTTATGATTAATTTGTTTCCCCCATGGCTATAAACTCTTATGTCAGTGCAGCGCTGCATTAGTGAGGATGGTTACCCATTTAATCAGTCTAACTAGCGTTCCAGGTTAGGTAATCAGGGTTATTTGAATCAACACAATTCTTTGACAGTATACGACTTTACCTAGTTATGAGCACAGCTGTGCAGTATGGAGTTCCACAAGGTTCAGTTTTAGGTCCCATATTTTTATGGTACTGTGGGATGGTATCATCAGAAAACATCACATTCAATTTTAGAGCTGTGCTCATGACAAAGACATCAATGTTGATGATGACCTGAGATTAATTTATTCTCTTTTTATTTTAATACATTTTAGAAGTTTAGGTGCTTGAGGATATTCTTTATTTAGGACAGAACTCAGTTTAAGACAATAATAGAAGAAGCTCAGAATATTATACCATCAGTTTTGTCTGAGCTTCTCTCTCGGTCCAATGCAGATATACTAATACACGCTTTTATAACATGCAGAATTGATTACTGTAATGCACTGCTTTCTGGGCCTCCCAAGAAGAGCTTAACTTCACTGCAGATGCTACAACATTCAGCTGAATGCAGGCCGGGATCAGAAATCAATCTCATATCACACTGATTCTGTACTTTGACTTTATTAGCTCTGGAAGATGCTTCTTTTTCTCTTATCTTTTGCAAAGCAATTTGTTTCTCACTTTTAGGTTTGAAAAGCGATCTATTAACAAATCTCATTGATTGGGATGTAAGTAAAGGTGCTTTCACACCAGCCCCATTTAGTCCGCTTTAATCGAACTCTTAATTCTAGAAAGTTCAGTTCATTTGTGTGAATAATTGAACTCTGATGTGAACCTAAATGAACTCTGGTGCTGTTTGAACGCGTATGTGAACGCCAAGCGGACCAGAGGCCGCTCCAAACAGAGGAAGCGGACCGAAGGTCAGTTAAGTACAACCAAAGCAAGTTTGCTGCTACTAGCAGCAGAAATGGCTCATGGTCTTTTACCAAAGACAAAAGGGAAATCCTTCATCCGTTAAAATCTGTTCCTACTCCATTTTGTTTACATTTTATGAAAAGAAAGATGCCCCCACAGGTTGTTTTGAATAGGTTTGTCAAAGGGTTTCGTTTGACACAAAGCAGTGTGAAAGAGAACTGCAGCAGCTGAAAATGTGACAAATGTTGACATGTTGGTCTCTAATGAAAACAGGACTACCGGTTTATCAGGTGTGAAAACCTCCTAATGGGTTCGACACACCAGCAGTGACGAACGACAGCGTAAAGCCATGAACCCAACACAGGGCAACAGCAGTGATGCGACAAAAATGTAAAATTTTTCAGCTTTCTTGTATCGCATCTCTAGCCTGCATGTGCACTTCTACATGTACAAGCTCAAACTTTCACATGCACACATTTCGACAGTCGCTTGGCAGAAGGAGGGCAACGATTGTCGCCTTATCACTCAAGTTTTACAGGAAATGGATGGAGAAGGAGCGGCGGCGTCTCGTCTGTTGAGCACCTTAAGTTTGAAAAGCGATCCAGGAAACACTTTATTTGAAGGGGTGTCCATACGTCTAACATGACACTGTTGCAAACATTGAAGGAGTCTTTGTGAATCTTACGACTATTGTCATGAAGTGTCACTTGGTAAATAATGACACTTTTAATACAAAGTTGACACGTTCAGTGGACTTTTAATTCAATATTTAGTGCAATTTTGAATTAAAAGTGTCTATACCCAATGACACTTGATAACAGTCGTAAACATTCATGAAGACTCCTTCATGTCCATTGCAGGTGTTATGTCATGTTAGTCGTGCATACCCCTTCAAATAAAGGGTTACCACATGTAAACAAGACAGTTTGTAGATTCTGGTAGCTTTGGACCTACTGAAGTCTACATGGACTCTATCTTTGATTTTGGGAAGGTCAAGAGCTCTATCACAGCAACCCATAGGTCCGGTTTGCTTTGTCTCTTTCTTGCGGGTTGGTAGAGTTAGGATGTAGTGGTGTTAGTCTCTTTGCTGAGCCAGTATCGCCTTGTTTACCTTCCTATTACCCCTCCACCCCCTCTGCGACCTGCTGACAGCTGCAGATGAAGAGATAGGAGCCTGGAGCTCTGAGCAGGACAGGTGAGAGAGGGAGGTGTCCAAAGCACTCCGTCAGCAACAACAGCCCTGGGACACAGAGATGGCAAGCTGTTACTTCTGAAACGTCTTTCTGTCTGAGCGGGGTTATGTCTCTGAACATGAAAGCTGGCGCAGAGCAGAAGATGGAAAAGTCTCCTCCCTTTATTTTAAGGGGTCATCTCTCAGCTCTAGAGTTACACAGGATTTGCCCCTTAGAGGGTTCTGTTGTGTGGTCCATTTATGGGGCAGGGGGCAAGCTACGCCCCGCTCCTTGCCCCGTGTTGATGAATGGGCTCTTTGTGGGCCTGTGGAAACAAGCAGAATCTCTCCATCCACCTCCATATGGCGAGGTCTATAGATCTGCTGTAGCCTGAGGCTGCAGCGAACATCTGCCTCTTCCAGGGCTCTGAGACACCAACTGGACACTGCACATGCTTCTGGCTGTCGATTTGTTTTCATTTTAAACGTCTCAGCGTGGCTACGGCCAAGCCAAACTGACACATGAGAGCATTACAGCTTTAAGTCGCGGCAGGTTGGGCTTGTTTGACCCTTTTTGGAAGCGTTAGGTGTAAACAGAGAAATTCCACGTGTCAGCACTTTCCTCTCTAGCTGTGTTTTCTGCTTTGCGTCTTGCTGATGAGGTGAAACGTCTTGCATGACTGTCCCGAATGTTTGTGTCTTTCTTGAACTTTTCACTTGGCTCGATTTGGCGGCAATGAAGTGACTCAGGCATACCGTCAGTGAGGTGTACAGAGAAATTTGTCTTTCCTCTCGTAATTCTGAATAATGCTGGTGCTCGGAAACCAGATGTCCATTTTTGTGAGGGTGGTCATGAGCTGGAAGTTGGATTTCTGTGGCAATAAAGCTCCATGGAGACTTAATTAAAAGAGCGACTGTGCAAACGTTTATCCAGCCTCTTCAGCCCATCAGGGGGACATAAAGGGACATTCCCATTGTCTGCAGTCTCCACTCTCCACTGGAGTGTGACTGATGTGTAAACGCCTACCTGCATAAAGGTGTGATTGATGGTTAAACTCAGGTCTGTGCCCTCAGGTGAGCCTGATGATCACATGATGTAGAAAATGGTCCAGATTAAGATGAATCACTGATTGAGTTGAGTATTATCTGAGAAGATGAAGTCCAGCTGAAAAACTCATCGTGACTCTGCTGTTTTGTCCCATATGTGGTCTTGAAAATCTATTAAGTAAATTTTTCCACGCTTAAAATTTTAATATAGATAGATATAGATAGATTTTAAGATAGCATGAGAAAATACAAGGAGCATTCTTCAAATCATGTCATTTATTTACAACATACAATTATCCAAAAAAAAACATGGCAGTGAACCTAAAACCTGTTCAGAGTTTTCATGCACAAATAGTCAGTTTTATGTCATAATACTTTGACTAGGCCACTCCAAAACCTTCATGCTTGATACTTGAGGGTGTTTTCAGACCCGGTAGATTTGGGTCGATTGGGGACTAAAATTGTGACATTTGTTACATTTCCAGCTGATGTGGTTTGCTTTCAAACTGATCCATAACTTTTGAAAAACCTGTTCTCCTCCTCGCCTGTGGGGGCGTTGCACCAAGAACCACTGAAGGAAACGACACAAACACCTACAAAGAAGACATGAGCAAAATGTAAACGAAAATGAAGTGCCGTCAGATTTGACGGTTGTAGGATTTCTCTTTTGTCTTTGGTAAAAGATCAAGAGCCATTTTTCCCACTAGTTCTAGACTTCGACTTGATTTGGTTGTATTTACCCAGAATTCCCTGCACTGTACTCCACTTCCTGCTTTTGGAGCGTTCGCTGGTCCACTTGGTGTTCACATATCCATTCAAACAGCACTAGAGTTCACTTTACTTAAGCTTTGGTTTTTAGGTGGACCAGCTTTCTTTTTACTGGTTCCTTGGATTATTGTCCTTCTGTGTTACTCATCTTGAATTCATGTTTGCATTAATTATAGTAAATTATTCAGGGACTGAGCAGCAAAGCATCCTCAGATCATCACACTACCTCCACCATGTTTGACTGTTCTTCTTCTAAAGTGCTGGTTATTTTATACCAGTCCACAGAACACTTTCCAGAAAGTTTGGGGATCATAAAGATATTTTCTTGGTAAGCGTAAGGCATGTTTTTGTATAATTTGGATTTGGAAGCCATTTTTGTTTGGTCCAAGTCTTATTATTGTTGAACTCTAAACTCTGACCTTTAGAAACCAAGTGAGACTTAGAGCTTTAGATGTTCTGTTTTTTTTGTGACTGCCTGGAAGAGTTGTTGATGCTCTCTTGGAGTAATCGTGGTAAACCGACCACTCCTGGAAAGATTTGCCACTCCATTTCTCGCTAATGTTTGCTGGAGTCCAAAAGCCTTAGAAACATCTTTGTAAACATTTCCAGGCTGAAGAACTGGAAGAAAATTTGTTTCTCATCTGTTCTTGAAATACAGAACATGTTTTTTAAAATTTGCTAACACACTCCATGTTGTCAGACGGATACTAGATTGAAACTTTTTGGAAAATGGAATAAAAACATTCAATTCATGATTTAACAAAGGGGATAATTACTTTTCCATGTAAGCTAGGTTGGTTTGAAAAGTTAAATGTCTCTTAATAAATTTTATGCCTAGTTTCTATGTTGAAGGTCTCAAACTTTATGGATAATAATTATAGAAAATAAATTAATGGCAGATGTATATTGTCACTTTCCTAAAATAGTGAGTAAAATAAAGTGATTTAGGCAAAAGGAGAAAAAAAATCACTACCTCTTTCTTTCCAATAGATGTTTTGGCCATAGTCTTAGAAATTTGGCGGTATGATAGAATATTGTTAAAATCACAAATATTTAATCGTATAATACTTCCTTTAATCAGGGGATGAAGGAAAACTCAAACATCTGAAATATTCCGAAGTTACTCAACATATAATCT
Source organism: Micropoecilia bifurca (assembly GCA_903067075.1). Taxonomy (NCBI): domain Eukaryota; kingdom Metazoa; phylum Chordata; class Actinopteri; order Cyprinodontiformes; family Poeciliidae; genus Micropoecilia; species Micropoecilia bifurca. Next base: position 6,202 of record CAEGAF010031786.1, on the reverse strand, counting down.
GTCCTGGGATGAGTTCTGCACAAATTACTGAGCTGGATTTCTCTCATGTTACGCAACCTGGCAGAATGGTTGAGGTCTGCTGAAACAACAATAAAGCAAACGTTTTTCCAGCGCAGACGGACACTCCGCTGATGGGGTGTTGGGACTAATTTCCTCTTGTCTGAGAGTGCAAGGCGGCCTAATCGACATTCCAACCGTAATCCCGGCCATCTTTGAGCACTTAGGAGAAATATTCTGATCCCCCATTATCGCCCACTGCTGCATTATTGCCTCATTTCTTGGAGAAATGAGTAGAAAACCATATCTACAAATGAAGCTGTGTTGCTGACGTTTTGCTTGTTGCCTTAGATGCGAGAACTGTGTGGAGATGCTGTTTGTGCGCGGCTCGGGGAACTGCGTGCAATGCGACACGCCTCTGAGGAAGAGCAACTTCCGCGTGCAGCTCTTCGAAGACGCAACTGTGGACAAGGAGGTAGAGATCCGCAAGAAGGTGATGAAAATGTGAGTGAGTTTGGGTCGAGGAGGTGGGCATTAGGGGTGTGGTTCTCTGTGTTTATATGTTACTCCAGGCCTCCTCCCACTTCTTAAGCTGCCTTTGTCTTCCTCATTACACTGTTTGTTTTGTAGACAATGAGTCTCCCCGGGGGTTGGGGGCGGAGGCTCTTTCTCCGCCAGATTTTTACTCCGCAGCCCCTCCCTGTCCTCTGTCACTCCATCTTATCAGTGTTTTAATAGCCCCTTAATTGAGATCTAATGTATGTGTGTATTGGGCAGAATGCAGAGATGGTTTATAAAATGGCTGATTTAATGGATGCTGTTACTGTCGGTGATTGCTCCTCTTGTTTCTCTGCAGCTACAACAAAAGAGAGTTCGACTTCCCCAGCCTGAGAGACTATAATGATTATCTGGAGCAGGTGGAGGACATAGGTAGGAACAGGAAGGCCTGAGACTGGAATAACCAGTGTCTCCTCACCAAAGAAGCATGAGATCTGGGAGTACAAGCCCCTCTGAGGACTTTCAGCCTGGATAGACTGAGTGTCACCATTAATCTCCAATCAGTACGTTTGCAAAAAAAAAAAAAAAAAAAAAGCATCCCAAATATTTTCCATGGGGTGTACCACAGGGCTCCATTATTGGCCCACTAGTTTTCAAACCTTTTCCTGCTGCTGGGAGCTGTCTTTTGAAAACTTGTAACATGACCAAGTATTTTTGTCTAGTTGTTAGTGCAGATATCTTAGTAGAGTTGAAATAAGATAAAACTAACTTGATTTAAGACATTAATTGTTAATATTGTTAAAAAATGACTGGCTCCACTGGCAGATTACAGCATTATGGAAGATGTTTGCATTGGGGTGTACTGCAGGGCTCTGTACTTGGTCATTTCTTTTGTCACTGCTGGGAGCTATCCTTTGAAATATTGTTACTTCACTTATATCAAGATATTTTTCCCATATTATAATTTAAATAATCTGACAGTAGAACTACTACTTTTTGTAAATCAATATTAAGGAATCATTAACTTAAAACAAGCTCCTATATCTTGCTGGAAAGTTACTTGTTAGTTAGTTTCTTTCTTATTTCAATTGTACTAATATATCTGCACTAGAAACTAGACCAAAAATACTTCAGAAGATTTAGTTTTTGCAGTGAATTTCTTTCCATATGCTGATGATTGCTAGCTTTATTTCCTCCTAAACACTCTGAGCCATCCTCTGTTAAGCTTTTTATTTATCTAGGTGATGGTCAGTCATGGATGACTTTAAATTACCTGAATCTTAATATGTAAAATGGAAGCTTCTAATTGTTTTTGTAGTGGTAAAGGTGTTTATTTTGCTTCTCTCATCTGAATATTATTTTTTACATATATACAGCATTACATTTTTACAGTTAAAAACAATTCTGTATTATTTTTTTTACTTTTAAATGCAGTTTACAACCTTACAAACAACATTGATGTGGAGAACACCAAGGGCAGGATGGAGCAGTACCAGAGGGAAAACAAAGACAGCATCCAGAAAAATAAGGCGAAGCTTGTAAGCACCGTCTCCCCCCTCTTAAACAAACACTTGCATGACTTCAGATTTGCGGTCGGTGATGTTGCAGATTGTTTTGAGGATAATGTTTCGTTCTCCTCCCTCAGACGCGGGAGCAGGAAGAGCTGGAGGAGTTGCTGCTTCTGGAGCAGCAGAGCAACGAGCAGCGGAGGCTGGAGGTGCTGCAGGAGGAGCAGAGGCAGCTGCAGGCCAAGAGGAAGAGCAAACAGGCTCTGCTGGATGAACTGGTGAGAAACACACGTGCTGCATGTCCGTATTTACTAAAAGTGGCAAGAGAAGAAAGGCTGATGCACTTGCTTTAGTAGACTCTGAGGGTGCTTTCACACCAGGACTGTTTAGTCCGTTTTAACTGAACTCTGGTTCGTTTGGGGACTTATGAATGGATAATCTGATCCAGACCAAAAACGTGAATTCCTGTCCACCTAAAAACCTAGATCTCTGTTCAGTTGAAGTGAACTCTGGATGCATATTTAAATGCAGAGCGAACTGAAGACCGCTCCAAAAGCAGAAAGTGGAGAACAGCACAAGGCATTCTGGGTAAATACAACCAAAACAAAGGAGACATTTAGAAGGTTTCCATGTACTTGCACAGTCACACGGTTTAGGTAAGTTTTATTCAGATTTTGCACACTTTTTTGTAAAAGTTATTTTGTGAAGAATTGCACAAATGGACATACTTTTACATCACATCATAAAAACGTTCGTCAAAAGTATTTGAGTACGAAAACCAGATAATGGTTGAAAATAAAGCACATTAACAAACGTTTGACCATTCAGGCATCACTTTGTTCAGAGCTCCGTCAAAACAATTTGACCCAGGCCTGGTGTTGAGTTTGGCAGGTGGATGCCGCTCTGCAAAGAAATTTTTAAATTCTCATCACAGATTTACGTTAATGAGAGCCGATTTCATTACTTGGTGTGAAGCATGACGGGTTTTTAATGCTAGCAGGAGAAATGACCAAAGAGAAATCCTACAACCACTAAAATCTGACGCCACTCCATTGTTGCTTTCATTTGGTGATGATGAAAGCTGTCTTCTTCTGAGGTTTTAGTGTTGTTTCCCTCAATGGATATTGATGCAGCGCCACCACAGGCAAGGAGGCAAACAGGTTTTTCGTTTAGTTTGGTTTGTTTCACTCAGTACAGTGTGAAATCGAACTGCAGCAGCTAAAAATGAAGCAAATGTTGCAACTTTCCAAACCAAGTCTACTGGACTTTCAGGTGTGAAAACATCCTCAGACACACTAGGGCTGTAGTGATGCAATAATCTCATGATATAATACACGATATTTTCCCCACAATACAATATATATTGCAATATTCAGCAAATGATACAATTCGATACACTTTTGCGATTTTCTGAACGATTTTAGATGGACAGAGTGATTTTGATGTTATTTTGTGACTGTTATAAAGTTGGATTGAATTAATTTAACTGAAAACTTATTAAAAGCATCAACTACACAATACCTGCTCTGGTTGGACACAGACTTAAAGTCGACAGCTGGACAAAATGAGTCAAAGAAGTGGAGAGAAAACATGTTTCTTTTAGTTGAAACAGTCCAAACTGTAGCTTCATGCATTAGTAAAGTAAATAAAGTGAATCAAGTTCCTGCTCTGAATAGTTTGATACCCTGAACATCTGAAGGAATCACTCTAAGCCTGATGACCTGGTGAAGCAAGCAGTGAGGGAACAAGGTGACAGTTGGATGTTATGATACTTGCAGATGAATATCTATTTTTTTCTAGGAATAAGAAAATATTGATATATATCGCGATATCAATATTATTATACAGCCGTAAGATACACGCCGTCACCCTGTGACTTGTGAAGAGCTTATTACAAGTCATTGCGCTGCGGTTTGCATGGTTCTCATTCTGTGATCCCAAAGCTTTTCGGCTCCATTGTTTTGAGTTGAGGGCTTTGGAAGATATTGTTCCTGCAGAGCTGCCAGCAGAAGGACCATCACAGATAACAGGTTAAGCTGTGTGCTTGTTTGTTTAAGGCACAGGGCCTGTTGACTGTAGGCAGATGAGATCAGCTCAGACCCCCTCTGAGGGAAACTCTTCTAAACTCTGACTTCTCCGCCTCTCTGTGGCCATTTGCACACAGAATTGATCCGTTTATCTCCAATGTCTGCTTTATTCTTATCAGCTAATGCTTTCATTTACATATTTATGACATTTCTGGTCATTTTAAAGACTATTTTTATGGTATACCTTGAATTTGATTAAACTTTTCTTCAATTTTTAAATTCAACAAATGTAGATGAAATAGTTAATGCTGAAACTTTTGTATGGGCCGGTCCGGTTATCGGTACCAAGGTGCCCAAAAGTTCCCGAATAAATGCAAATACAAGAGCCTTAACAATAATTTATGACACAATTTCAGCAGTTCAAATTCATTTTAATGAGCAATCATTGAAAGAGAGTGTTGCTGCACTCTGCCTGTCAGCTTGCTGAAATAAGGCTAAAAGAGGCTCCCTCTTCCTTTATTGCCTGATTAATTAACCAGCTAATATCAGTAGGGCTGAAACGGTTAATTAAATTGGTTATTGAACTAATCATCAACTAATTTAGTTATTGATGATTGATTAACTGGTGTATACAGACTAAAAAGGCCATTTTTAAAAAGAACAGTAATTAAACCAAATCTGTACAAAAAATATATACATTTTGCATTTAAGATTGAAATGAATTTTTCTGTAAATATCTTCTACCCAGAACTGCTCAGGTTTTATAGTTTTAGATTCACCCGGATCGTATTCTTTAAAAAAAAAAATCTCACCAAGCAGCTTTTGCTTCCCAGTTATGAATCAGTTATTCCAAATATAACCAATAAATTAGTCCCACACTGTATTAATGTTTCACATGTTAATGTTAGAAGTACTTTTTACTGGAGTTGCATCCTTTGTTACAAATGGACATCATTGCTTTATTTGTTTATTAGCATCTTTTAATATTGCATAAAAAAGTTGAATGAAAAATCTACAGAATGTAACTAAAATATTTTGTAGTTTCAGCCTTAATCATTGTTTTATCTGCACCAATCAAAGGTTTATGTAAAAACTAGTCTGCACTAGAAACTAGACCAAATATATTTGGTACGAGTTTGAGTTTTTCCAGTGTTCCTGTTTGCTGCATGATCTCCACTTTAGTAGTTGCTGTACTTGGACATATGTCCTCTGACCTTGGATTTAATTGGAGGTTTTGTTCTCCTGCTCGGTTTTTAATATCTGCGCCTTCAGCCTGGTGACAGCCCGGCTGAAAGCACCACTTGCTGATGGTTATCTCGCTGCAGCGATGAATGATGGGAAGGGGCTGCCGCCTCGTAATGAAACACTTCAATGACAGCCACCGAAACCGCTTGTGTTCCTCCAGGAACAGTCCAAGCTTCCTGCCACCATCTTGCTTGCTCAACACAAGGTTCGCGCCGCCCAGCTGGAGACGCAGATAGAGCAGCAGAAGCAGAATGTGAAGCCCAAGTTCTCTACTGGGATCCCGATTGTAAGTGAAACACTTCGGATCTTTTTGGTATTAATTGAGCCTGGAAAAGGCTGGGAAACTATATTTTCTTTCTTTTGTCTAAATGTTGTCCTTCCTTCCTTCTGTCCTTCTTTCCTTCCTTCCTTCCTTCCTTCTTTCCTTTGTTCCTTCCTTCCTTCCTTCCATCCTTCTTTCCATCAGTCCCACACTGTACATCCTTCCTTCCTTCTTTTCTTCCTTCCTTTCTTCCTTCATTCCTTCCTTCCTCTCTTCCTTCCTTCCTTCCTTCCTTCCTTTCTCTCTTCCTTCCTTCCTTCCTTCCTTCCTTCCTTCCTTCCTTCCTTCCTTCCTTGCTTCCTTCCTTCCTTCCTTCCTTCCTTCCTTCCTTCCTTCCTTCCTTCCTTCCTTCCTCCCTCCCTTCCCTCCTTCCTTCCTTCCTTCCCTATTTGTGTCCTGAAGATCGTAAATCTGAAAAATTGACCCAATAATCCTGGAGCTTTTTATGTCCATCCGTTTCCATCATGAATTAATCCTGGTTCTTTTGGGTTTCTGGTCCTGGTTCTGGTCCTGGTCCTGGTTCTGGTCCTGGTTCTGGTCCTGGTTCTGGTTCTGGTCCTGGTTCTGGTCCTGGTTCTGGTCCTGGTCCTGGTTCTGGTCCTGGT